>JBBUKS010000035.1:8533153-8551392 GCA_038050645.1 Hedychium gardnerianum
GACAAATCTAGTTTTCGTCGTAGATTTGTGCTTGGTGAATTTTGCAACGAAACAATAATTCGTCGCAAAATAGGAACAAATTTTGCGATAAAAATATAATTTATCGCAAATTTTGCGATGAATCGACATATTTTCGTCGCAAACTTTTGGGACGAGAATTTTGGGATGAATAATTGTTCATCGCTGAATTTGTCGCAAATTTTTTTTGCGACGAATTATTTAATAAAAATCATCGCAAAATTTATCGTAAAATTAATATTTTTTTGTAGTGAACGATGTTGTATCTACTACAACAATGACATTTAGATGGAGGAGGAAGATGTTCAGGAACTCGAATAATAACTGACATTAAAATTTAAATTCTAAATAATAAGATGAGGTGATATATAGATAATAGACTATGGGCACATACATGAGAAAACACATGACATCTCGGCAGCAAGCAAGCGAGCCGAGATGGCAACTAGGGAGTTGATCGGCGAAAACAATGAAGGAGAAGATGAGGGAGTTCCAAGGAGAGAATTTAAAATATTTGAATTTTTTAAAAGGTGAATTAAGACCTAAATATATTAATTTTTTTCACTATCCGCCTGGCCCGCCTAACCTTGAATTGGTTTGTTGAAAATAACTCAAAGTAGATTAGGAGAGAAAGATAAATTAATCAGGAGTGGACATCCTTGATAATAAATACACGATTTCGTAACATCCCTCCATTCGATCAGTTTCATTCTCAGTCGTAGTGATTTTAAATGATGCCTCGATGGAGTACTTCTTACTGCGGCACTCGCAATCTGGAAGCGCGATCGCGTCGCCTTCCTAATGACAAGCCCACCAACCGAAGAATCTCGCTACGACGTCACTTGGACCCAACAAGCCGACACGGTTCCTACGGTCTCTCTCTAGATCTACTATTTACACTCATTATCATCAATTCGTCCGCACTGCCACCACCTGCCGAGCCACATGAAGCTGCTTTCGCTCTTCCTCCTTTTCCTATTCCTCTTCCTCTTCCTCTTCCTCCTCGCTCCGGAGCCCACTGTGGAGCTGCCGACATACATTTCCGAGTCGTGTGCTGCCGCCGACGTGGTGTTCGAGGCCTTCCGAGTTTGCTGCGACTTCCTGCGACGCAGCCGGCCGCAATGCCTTCATTTTTACGGGCATTTTAGTAATCAGGAGTGGCTGAGGGAGTGCTGCTGAAATGGAACAAGATGGATATTCTGGATCTTTGAATTATATTGTGTATTGATTCACGATCTTTGAATTATATTGAGAGAATAATTTATCTTACTTTTAAGATTTTAACCGCTACCGTTTTCATATTTAATTTACTCATTTTTTACGTGCAGTTAAAATCTTTTTATAATTTATTATTACCTATGCTTTTTATAAAATAAAATTGACTTAAATTAAGCATTTGAATCTTGAATCAAGATTGACAAGTGAATTGTATGAATAATAGCAATTATGCACAGTATTTTTTAGCCATATTGTTTGTTAGATTTAGACTTGCCTAATAACAAATAACAGAGTCTATCTCTGAAAGTTTTCAAACCAGAATGACTGAAAGCCAACAAACCACTCGCATTGCATTCTGTCACAGGTTCCAAGTGACGATATTTAATTACACAGCGCACAATAAAAATGAAAGGAAAAGGTGGGCACAAAATAATACAAGCGACATTTGATACTGACAGTATTGAGCAGCCGGGAAAGATTACATCCTGGTGGAGTAGAGCAGGCACTTGAAGACCAATGGCCGACGTATGCGTTTAATTTGCGATCCCAGCTTGAATTGGCCCATTGGATTGGAGACCCTGGGCACGCTTGGGTCTCCACTTGGTTCGGCCCTTCATAATCTCAGTGCCGGTTTCCAAACTCAAGAGATGCTGGCACTCAATGCCAGGCTCGGCCAAGTCACCTGCATTGTTGTTGGAGATAGCAGTGAGCGATTGCAGCACACTGCCCCTCCCGCACTCCCTCCTGTATTCCAGAGTCATGCTAGAGAGCTCATGGCTCTCCAGGATTGAGATGGGTGCACTCTGCATTATTAAAGATTATCAAAATCAGTATAAACGTCCTGTCGCTTCAGGTTGACAGACAATAAACAATCGTAGCGGGGCCATAGAGTTAAAACTATTAGATGCAAGTGGATCATATTTAACCAAAACAACATTGTGTGTTTTCACTGAAATTAGCTACCGATGCAAGTGAGGAATGCTTAAAAAAAGGAAGAAGTATGAAGCAGATAAGATAATCTAAATTCCTTGAATGGCTAAAAGTTATAAGATTCTCAGACAAAAGTTTATTATGTGGAGGTTTGTCACTAGCTACGTTTACCACGGACTGAATGATTTATTACTGTAAAGTAGTTGAATGTTATGGAATGAATTGAATATTCAACTTGTTGAGTCCTTGGAAACTAGGCAAACACTTTCTAGTTCATTTCTATGGATGCAGTTTCTATAGATCACAGCCATCAAAGAGTGACTTTCTTAAACTTTTACTTAATGACAAAATATTTAATTAGATGCTTTGTGCACATGCAAATGCAAGTCAGCTAAATTACCTCAAGGATCCAACCAATATACTTGACATTGTTCACGTGCTGATTGACATCCAAATCACCCCACCGAGGCTGTGTTTGAAAGAATTGAAGATATTGTGAACTAACTTACAGAGTGCATGGGAAACAAAATGATAAAAACCAGAAAAATAAGAACTATTTTTTAAAAAAAAACACACACGAGACTCACAGTCAAGCCTCTTTGAACATGATCTGCACAGTTAGCTTCGAGCTTTGGAAACTTATTGCCATCCTCATCTAAAATAGGATCCCTGTCCATAAAATAGGAAACTATTTCTGCTTTAACTTCCTCTGGAATTTTAGCCAATCTTCTAGTCTGCTTGTTCATCATCACCCACACACTTCAAAATAAAGTTCAAAACAGAGAACGAATGAATCCCAAGACTTGCACAATGAATCAAGTCCTTAATGATGAACTTATCAAACCTGGTTGCCCGCATAACAGTTTGGCCTGTTCGATAATCACGGACATGCCAATCACGGCGCATCCCATTTTTCCCAGATGCAGCCACCCATGTATCTACTTCAACCACATCTTCCCTGAAAATAACATCCAAAGCTAATAAAGAAGAAATAAAAAACATATCTGCAAAAACACCTTATTTAGTTAGAGATAATGGTCCAACCAATAATTGTCCATGCAACGACAAAAATTTAAGAAAGAAGTTCAAAGGTAGCCAATAATTCAAATATATCTAAAAAAAATTCAGTAGGGGGCTGATCTTATAACCAATTGCCAAAAAAGGAGATGATAAACTTAACACAATTTATATGAGAAAAACTGAAATTAGAGCCTTTTCTTCTCCAATAATTTTAATTACAACCTAAACAACATAATCATTCAGACAATTTCTATTTTAGCAACTGCTTTTGTAGCTTAACAGTAAAAGTAACAAGGAATACATGGCAACAAACATCATAAACAAAAGCTTGAAAACAGGAATTATCAACCACAATTTCTCTTCAAAAAACATAAATTAAATATTTGATGTAGGCAAAAAGCAAACAAGCACCAAATAAATAAATATTGATTGCAGCCAAAAAAAAACTTTTACGCATTTATATAATTGCTCGGCATGCAATATAGTGGCAGTGAGGAAGGGACTAATACCAACTATTTTGGCAATAAATTAATACAGAGGAACATGGAAAAGAACATACCAAGAAGGATATTTTTCAACAGCAACCTGCATCTTGGTTACAACCCAAATCAAATTTCTCTTACTCATTTCAGGTGTCGAACCATACCCATCGCCCATGAGCCCGACACTTTTTACATGGTTGAGAGCAGTTTCCTTCATATAATAAATAGATAAAGAAGTCAACACTTTAACGAAAACAAGAAACAAGTTGAACCAAAGTATTATATTCCACTAAACCTGCAGATGGTTCATTAAAGTCTCTATAGAGGCAGTTCTATCCGCTCCAATTTCATATGACCTAATACTGAAGTTCTGCCTGAAAACTAAACCATCCTGCATAATCTTCCCAAGCCCGAATGCATCAGCAAGCATGTCAGGGCGCCTAGGCTTCCAGTCGATCAGAGTAAACTGCTTCTCAGCAGCCAAGAAGATAGTTGTTATGGCAGCAAATAGGAAACTCCAGTCCGGCAGTTGGTTGTAAAATGTCCTTGCAGATGATGGAGCATCTTCTTCAATCTTATGGATCTCGGATTTCAGACCAACGTTTGTACGACCTGCCTTAGCAGATACTTGTGCCTTCACCCCCATGGCACCAGATGATAAGGTAGATTTTGCTACAGTGCCTCTGACACCCAAACTTTGAGGGCCTTCACCAACGGGCTGTATTGATTTAGCTGAGACCAGAGATGCCGAAGATGAAGCAGGAAAAAAGGCCGACGATGCCACCGTAGCAACCATTTTTAAACCTTTTAAAAGTTTTCATGATTAGCTTGAATAAAGAATCATAAAACACCTGAAGAGTCCAAAGTAAAGGAATTTCTCCAGCATAATAAAATAGAAGTTCAAAAAAGACTAAAGCACTCACAATCATGAAAGAGATTTTTCCTACCAAAATCTAAGAAACTAAAACTTCCTGGGTCTTCTTTCCCATAGGCAACAAAACGAGATTATATTAGGTAGAAAACAGGGAGGGATGGGGAAAAGGCAATCTACAAAGTTTAAATTAAATTAACACATTACTTCCTTGCAGAATTCAACCAGAAGTTACATGCTAGCAATCGACGCCAGAATACGCCACAAGCCAAGTGAAAACTAGATCGAGTTCTACCAAGAAGAACCCGAAAATACTGTGTCCTTCCTTTGCACATCCAAATTATTCGATACAAACAAAAGATGCACGTTATCCAGCTGTCAACAGAAGCCTTTTAATCATTCAACAAGAACAGTCGTTTCCCGACGGAATAAAAACCACACCACGCTCCGCCAAATCCTCATACAAAGTAAGGGAAATTAATTTCCACGAATCACGGTAAAAAAGAATCTGGAAACCACAAAATCACCGCAGCAAGATTAAACATTTCGTAGAAAGAAAAAACAAATCCAAAACGATCCAAATGCAGAAGAAAAAGAAAAGAAAAAAGAAGTCGACAAGAAGGGAACGAGAAAACTGTACCAGGTAGAGGAGAGAATCTAAAGCTCCAGCTGAATCAACTTCTGAGCAACGAACCGCAACGCGACCTCTTCGTCTTCCTACTAGGGTTTGTCGGAGCAGTCTCCGGCTTGCCCCAGGGCGTGCTTAAATACGTGCCGCTGTGGTAGCTTTGTCACCAGCACTTGAACTCGGACTTGCTTCCTAATCAATCCACACCGCCAATCAGATCCCTAAAGAAGATCTTGACATATTACTAAATATACTAAAATTTAATGTTTCCTTAAAATTATTTCAAACTTTATAAAAGACTACAAGTCAAACCTCCCGGAACTAAAATATTTATTTACCTTACAAATTACTAATAAAATACTTTAACATTAATTAAAACCCTTTCACGCAAGCAAATTTCAAATTTTCAAAAATATATAACCCTTTCTTATTATATGATTATATCCCTCCTCGCTTCTTTTTATATTTAAATTTTTTTCTATCCATTCAAAAATTTAATTCTCAATTTATATTATCAAATTAAAAACATAGATATATCAACGAGGTTTATAAAAATATATTAATTTTGATTTAAATTAATTTAAAATTTTCTAGAATAAAATTAACTAATAAATCTAGAGATATACTCATGTAAACCTCTTTAATATATGTATGTACTCAGATTTAAATTTAACAATATAAATTAAAAGAAATTTTAAACTTACAAGGTTTGATAAAATTTATTATAAGCTTATTATAAGATATAGTATAATGATACTCAATAATTAACATTGTCAATGAATTTTTTTTAAAAAAAAATAATTAAAAAATATTAAAATATTAGATTTTAAAATAGTATAGGTCATTAGCTAGTTTTGTCTAAAATTAATTAATAAACTAAAAAACTCTAATCACTTCAAATAAATAAAAAATGAAAAAATGTTTTTGAAAGCTTTCTTAATGTATTCATGTTTTCACATCTAAATTTGTCAGCATAAATTAAGAATAATAAATTTTAAATTTATAAAAACTTAATAAAATTTATCATAAACTCATTATAAGATCTAAGATGATAATACTTACTAATTAACACCACTAATGAATTCTTATGACTTTTTGATTAAAAAAAAATTAAAATTTTGAAATTTTAAAAGATGTAGATTCATCAAGTTTGAAATTAATTTTAAAAAATTAAAATTTTTGAATCACTTTAAATTAAAATGAATATACTCGTAAAAATCTCATTAATATATTCATGTCTTCATCAAAGTTAAACATGGATAAAATCAAAAATTTGAATGCGGAAGGAAAAGGAAGGGTAATGCTGAATCTCACGCGGTTCAGTAAAATATCATTACTTTTTTTTATTCTTTATTTTAAAAAATCTATTACATTTTAAAGGCATTTAATTAACAATGATATCTAAAAACAACAAGCGACTAACCGCAAGTAGTTAATTGTGTGAACTTCCAACCACATGTGGCATCGTCATATTTAAGGCGTATCAAGTGTTTCATCGCTCCATTTATTTTATATCTACATAAATAATTAATTAATTAATAATAAACAAGTAGGTGAGGATTAGTTGGGCAATGAGCTTGAAAGTATTATTTTACTATTTCATTCAATGCGAAGATTGCCTGAACTACTTGATTAAACCACACGCCAAATTAAGCATTAACTCGTGTATGATTGAGTGGTTTAATTAAGAAATATGTGGCGAAGGTGACGACACGTGGAGTTAAAGAGGAGGGGAAGAGTGCCGGACAAAGTGCCGTGATTAGCCCTTCAACAAATCAAACATAAAACGTGAGGCTCAACTCAACTGTGATCAATTAATATATTATAAAAAAAATTATATTTAATGGATAATGAATATGAGAACATTAATTATCATTATGAATGTTTACAATCATAATGTCCTCTAGCAGAAATTGAACTTCAAAAAAAATAGAAATGATTTCTATTTTTCTTAAATAATAATAATTATTAAATGACTAAAAAATAAAATATTTACAATCACTTTTTATCATTATAATAATGATGGATAATTTTTTTTTATAAAATTAAATTAATTATCTTCATAATTAATCCAATCAAAACTTAGATATCGAATATCAATTAAAAAAATAATATGCCAGGTCACAACAAACAAGCATAGTTTGGGTATTAATTAATTTTGTGGGGTAGATAGCCAACAAAATCTCTGAGTCCAAATTCATTTTTTATGTTGTTCAACGCTTATGATGGATTTGTTTATCTGCAAGGAAGTGAATGTAGATGGAAAACAACGAGCTGATTTGTCTCTGCTCGTTCTTCGCTATGTCCTTTAAAGGGTCTCGTTTTGACTTTTTATGTGCTGCGTGATTTAAATGGGAATTAAATACTGATTTCTGACGATCTCCCTTGCCTGCTGTACGTGCTTATAAAAGGGGGAAATATTGTTTTTCCGTGTCATGTGGTATACGATGGGGTTACAGATATGGTAGTAATAGAATTCGAAGAATTTTTATTCTGCTCCGGCTTTCATAGACAATGAGTCACTAATGAGTTCCTGCCCCCCTTATGCATTAGTCACTGTTCGGACTGACTAGACTAGCCCCCGTGATTTACCTCCTCCGTGTTGGTCCTGGGACGGACTGGCGGGCACTGGGGGCGAGCATTTCACCTTCTGCCACAATTGGATAGCTCTTTAATATCATTTATATGAAGGGAATAAAATCCCTATCTGAATATTCATATTGATATACCTAAGAACATATATGAATAACATATAGGAAGTTTAGAAATGTATTAAGAATGGGTACAATAACGTTCATCCACCCACATAAACAGAATTCACAAAATACATTTTTGTTAAGAAGAATAAACATTTGGTATACTCAGAATCAAGAAAGGGAAAAATGATGTTTCTTTTAAATTTATACAATGCTACCATGTTAGCAAGTTCAAAATTTTCGTTATTAGAATTATCTTCATGTTCTGGCTGATCCAGTGTATCCTTCTCCACATATTAATGCTACAATATAACTCCAGAAAATCGAGAAAAAAAATAAAATTAATTATATCTATCAACAACATGTTTGAAGTGATAAGTATGGAATGATAAATCTATAAAATTTCCTCTCTTTGATCAGAATTCAATATTATGCTAGAATCCTAAATAGATTACAAAAAAAAAAAATACACAAGGAAATAAGGGAGAATGTGAGACCTTTAACTGAAGAAGAGGAATTACCGTGATTGTTCTTCTTTTCACCGTCGGCTCTGACCACCACAGACTAGAATTCGGATTCTACCTCCGCTCCCTTACCGATCCACGGACCTTGATCCCTGAGAATGCTTCTCCGCCAACTATCACCCAGCCAAAGATAGAAGAGTGGAGCGGAGTTAATCCCACTTAGGGGTGGTATATCGAAATTATCGATTTTTTTTTTGTATACCGTATACCGTATCGAAATATTCGGTATAAAAAAAATCATACCGATGCCATATCGAATTTTTAGTATACCGAAAATTATATCGAAATTTTTGATACTAAATTTTCGGTATGATTAAATTTCATATCGTTTAGTGTAAAATTTCGACATCGGTACAGTATATCGAAAATTTTGATATAAATAATATATAGATACCGATATCAATAATTTCAATATGGTATAATATCGTACTAAAATTTTTAATATATCGTTAAATTAATATAATTTGATATATTTTAATATGATATGAATGATATATTAATTTTTTTTTCTACCGTAATTCCACCGTCACATTATTCCTCGCTACTTCGAGAAAGAGAACCGCTCCTCCGTTACTGAGATTGAGAGCACAAGCGTCCATGGCCGATCCACGAGTGCCCTCCCTTCGAACGATTCACTCGCTGTTGAATTGGTAATAAAGTGCTAGAGTATAATCACCGACGGGTAAGAATGTTAGGATTTATTTTAGTTTCACCTTTGACTTCATGTTCAAGGGCAACACACTTTTTTTGTCTTCATAGGAGGTGGGAACACCAGTGGAGGTGGGAAAACCAGCAGAGGCCGGTCAGCCTATGAGCTGTCACCATTCGACGATCATATCCCATATGAGAAAAGATCTAACGGTGTAGCAAATTTTTACAGGAAATGACTTAATCTGACTTGATCATCACCATTCAACGCTCAGATTCAATATGACAAATTGATCCAACGGCATAAAACACGAAGACTTAATCATCAAAATTCTACGATCAGATTTGATTTAGAAAAATGATCTAACGGTTCAGGAAAGTGTTACAGCCTCACAAAACCTAATCCACTTTAATATTCATCAATTTGGAAATCGAAAAAAAAGGAATTTTTTTTACAGTTTAACTAGGTTAATTAATCATTTAAACTACGTTAATCTTAATTTGATTAATTAATAACTTAATTAATCAGTTAAACTTGGTTAATTATAGTTTAAATCAATTAAACTCAATTAAGCAATTAACCTTAATTAATTGATTATCATTTGATTAATCAAATAATATTATTAATTATCTAATAGTCTTAATTAAACAGATTAATCAAATTAAATGAATTAATCGATAAATTATCTTAATTAATCGATTAATGAAAATTTGCTGTGATCGAATGATACAACAATGTGAATTAGATATTGAATATTAAGGACTTAAAATCTACAAATGAATATTTATTCATTTTAGGAGGTACAGTTATTTTTTAGAAATCTTATAAATAAATAGTAATAACTAAATCCACGATAGAATATGAATTTATAACTTTTGACAAATATGGTAAATATATTAAATGACTACGATAATTCTTAGAAGATATTCTTAAATAGTCAAAATTTATATCGGTAATTTACCTATATTATGATAATCAATCGATAATTAATCAGACACATAACTATCTGTATAATGATAAATTTAAATATATACGTCGTAGATACTATGTGAATTCAAAGGATAACCTAATAAATTTATTAATTAAAGAATTAAATCAAGAAAGAATGAATCTGATGTCAATAAAAAATATTGATGTAAAAAAAACATGCAGATTAGAGATCCCAAAAACTAAATTCAAAGAGATAACTTAATTATATTGACAAAAAGTTGCTCATTTAGATGAACTAAATATATTTTCTATCACCAATCGTGAGATAAAATTTAAATGAAATCATTAATTTTCTATTTGACGAAGAATTTATGTGAGTACACAGTGTAAGAGATGTGCTCTTTTGACTATTTTAATAATTAGAGGTGTTTTTTTTTTAATTTTTCGTTGCTAAAAGTTTTTATCAATTTCGTTTCATTTGACAAACACATTAGGAACTCCAATTCGAGAGTTGTCGAGCAGAAACACATATCTGACCCGTGGATCTTGATCGCCAAAGCTCTCTCCCGATGGTAAAAAATGAAACGTTCACCTCAACGCTCCTGTCAGCTCGTTTCGGGACCAACACGAAAGAAGTAAATCACGAAGACTAATCTAGCTAACTCGAACAATGATCAGTACATGAGAGAGGACATGAACCTAACTACTAGTCATGATTTGACTCTCAAACCTCATGATGATAATATTTTATATATTAATCATCAATCCATCCCGTGAAAACTCCAAATCCCTCTCCAATTATAGGCATGGACTATTTCAATCTCCTCGTTTCTTTCTTCACTAAAACAAACCCTAGATTTCGATTTACTCATTCTTGTTATTGTTTTGGCTGTGATTTCCCTATAAAATGTTCGTTTTCATAGTGATTACCTGGTTGTTAGATATCTCATTCTCATTCCGATGCATTTATTTTTTAGAAGATAAGTTTTTTGATTGGTAATTGCTATTAGGCTTGTGTGATCCTCTGTTCTAGATTCTTACAAGGCCAGTGACGAACATCAAATTATGTTTTTTTTCCTTCTTTATCAGAATTTTGTGAGCGATCTCGGTCCTGGTTGAGCACTGAATTTGTTATTTCTTGGCTCAAGAAAGTGTCAAAGTTGAATTGTGAGATAGATTCCGAGTTATTTGTGGGTTCTTGACTGCAAGCTCTCGCTCAAGTTCTTGGTGGTAAAAGATAAAACATTCACCCCCAACGTCCTCGTCAGTTTATCCCAAAATCAACACGGAAAAGATAAATCACGATAACTACTAATTTAAACAGTGACTAATACATAAGGGAGGATAGGAACCTGACTACTAATCAGAATTTGATCTCAGACCTCATGATGATAACACCTTATATATTAATCATCCACTCATTCCGTGGGACCTCACTCAAGTTCTTGAGTTGCTAACAGAGGGATGGGGAAGCCGCTTATCTTTGAGATATGGGGAAAACCTGCTACTAGTTGCATCATCGCTGTATGCTCTGCAATTTGCTTCTACATTAAGTGGGCTTAGCTCTGAAATGGCAATTGAAGGGCAGTATTGGAGGATCATTACCTCTGCATTCTCTCATATCCGTGGTGCATTTGGTCTTCAACATGAGTGCACTTTGGAAGGGTAACATCTGTGGGTTATTCGTGATCCTCACAGTAAAGCAACCGTCTTCAAGTTTGAAGTTATTCGGAATTCTCTCTTTGCCGATCAGCTTTGCGCCCTTTGAGTCATTGATCTTCACATCCATAATTGTATCACAGGCAAGTTACATAGGTCATTTGTCAGGGATTATCGTGGGATACTCGATAGCCCGGGGATTAATTCATGGCATGAACAATTACTGGACAATTTCACTGCTTGGATGGCTTGTGCTATAGAAATTGAAGCTATAGCAGATTCTTCACTTCCTACTGTCGGTTTTCAGATGAATGCTATGCCTGGTAGAGACAATTGCACAACGTTGGAATAGATCGATGAAGATAATTTGAAACTCACAATAAGATCATCCTGTCCACTGTAATTGTCCTAGATACAAAAGAGCAGGGTTGAACTCATAAAACAAAACCGGTATCTCTCGAGTTCGTCTGATAGATTACAAACGTAAACTTTCATAAATGTTATAGCTTTTAGAAATGACTTCTCGTTGATGTCGGAAACTTACATTGTTGAGATGCTTATTATTTGCAACACTAGCAACAAGCAGCAGTTCTAGGACTGGAACAGATACTGTCACCGAAAGCTCCACGATACCAATATGAAGTTATGTGATGAGTACCATCCTCTGATCCTTAAGAAGAGGGAAATCTCCAGAGTTGAAGCAAGAGGACGATGGCAAACATTTTATGTTTATTTTTTCAAACATTTTGGCAGTTTAAAACTCTGGAAAGAACACAAGTTTGAAAATGAAATTTCCAACAATTGTCAAATGTTCTATGATAAGTTTGTTGACAAATTTATAATGGCAGGCAAGAGCTATTATAAGCATGACAAAGAAGGAGATGGAGGTGGAAATCAACAACAATAACAAAAGCGATACCTTAGAACGTTTGCAAGTTCCTTGCGGATCAAACACAACGACATCCTCATCGATGGCAATGGTGACGGTGGTGTTGCTGAACCAACACAGGCCACCAGATAAAATTGACCTTCGGCGAAGATTCCAAATTCGACTAATCGTCACCTAAAGTGGTATTCTTTCCTGCAAAATGGTGAATTTATCAAAAATGCTGGGCGCAGATGCATGAGATTATCCAGAGTGATTATACTTTGCTGCCCAGCACTTTGTTGCCTGAATGGTGCACCACTGCACCCCCACGGCCCGGCTGCCAAAGTCATGTCCTCTGCCACGGTCACCCATTCCACCACGTCTGCCACCGTCTCTTCCCCCAAATCTCCCGCCGCTTCTACCTCCACCGTCCATGCCACCACTCCAGCCACCATCACGATTATCAACTCTCGGCTCGCCTCATCCACAGTAAATGGGTAGCCTCCAAGATCAGAACCATTGAGCTCATGCGCCTTGTTGAAACTTTCCTGATCCTTGAAGTCTATGTATGCAATCCTGACACAAAACATGAAAATATCAAGAAAATTAAAGAGAGTTTCATAACACAAATATATGTTCAAGCTGTATATCGCTATGCCAGTCGAAACCAGATTGGATTAGAAGGAACAGACCCTTTGGGAGTTCCAGTTTCATAATCCTTGAGAATGGAGATTCGAGTAATCTCTCCGCATGAGCCAAAATGCTCCTCGAGAGAGCTCCTGATCTGTAAAAGTGCCGAGCGTCATCATTTAACAGCGGTTGAGGAGAATATAAGATGCATTGAAATACAATAATATACCTGATCCTCTTCAAGTGATCTATCGAAGCCTTTCATGAATATGGTTTTGACTCTGACCTTTGCTACCTTTCGGTAGTTATCATTACCGCAAACAAAAAAATAGATGTGCATCCTTTAAAATATTAAAAAAAAAAATTGCTTTAGATGAACCTCTTTGAATTATTTTTTTTTTATGATGAGCAAATATGATGACACTAAAAAAATTCATTCAAATTAGAATGTCTTTCCCCTTACGGCCTTGGCCAGATTTAGTTGAGAAACTTACCCACTGAGGGGTATAGGAACCTCTTTCACGGGCCACATCAAGTCTAACACCACGACCAAATAATTCATTACCATTCAATTCAAGTGCCTACAGAAGGAAAGAAAAAACAAATGAACTTTATAAAACAATTGAATCTTTGTTATTTGTCTGCACAATTTGAAAGAAGCTTTGCAATGGTTAAATTCTAACAGAGAGAAAAGGTCCAAAAGGAAGCTGATTACTGAAGCAGATTAAACAATTAAAAGATGATAAACCTTCTTAGCATCTTCCTCAGTAGCAAATTCGGCATGACCAAATCCCTTGATGCTTCCATCTTCTGCTGTAGCCAGACACACATCAACAACTTCCCCTGCCGCCTTGAAGAATTCAGCTCTGAAAAAAAGAAAATCAAAATATTACATCGCAAAAGTTTTATATATGATATAGAAGCATCATAGTAAATTTCATATTAAGTTACACTTTCACATCATCCTGTCCAGCATCATAGGACAAGTTTTCAATGAATAGTGTTCCAGATCCAGGTGCTTGATTCTGAGTTGTAACAATTTTAAGATAATAAAGAATATAAAAATCAGTTTGCCCTGACTATATGAACAGCAAACGAACTAAAATTGTCCACAATCATACAAAAAAAAACAGTGGATGATACCATTTCTTTCAGACTCAGTAGCAGTTTGTTTTTCAGCACTAACCACACTAGCATCCTTCATCTCAGCATCATTATCCTGCATCAGCAACAACACCATCTCATAGAAATAACTAACCAGATCCCCAAAACACTAAAACAAGCAGGACACAGTTAGTGATGACAGTTGTGTCAAAGATAACCTTGCTATTACTCAGCAATATGAATGACCAAAATTTAAGCGATTATATTGATGATACCAATTACAATCAGAGATTTTCAGACCCTAAAGTTGGAATCCAGGGTGTTTTAGGATCATGGCAGAACTTGAAATTCATCCTAGGGTATCAAACCAAGATGAGTGCTCATAAAATTAGTAGAGTTGAATGCAAAGAGGTTAAAACACCTGCCTTCTTGATTCTCCTTTAGCTAAATCTTCAGGACCGATAATTTTGGACATATTAGAAATTGCTTGATGTCAAATAAAGGAAAGCAAGATTAACTTATCAAAATTTCACTGATTACTTGAATCATCAATTATTTTAACTCACCACTGTGCAAGATCTAATAGGTCACAAATAATTCAAACTAGATGGGCTGAATTGAACCAGAACTGAAGTAGAAAAATACAACTTTATGACAGATTGTGAATTTGTTCTAAAATAGTATACATTGATAGGGTGTAAAAAAATTCAATGATGCAGTAAAAACAAACAAGTGATGAGTCCTCTAGGCCATGCTTCCTATGAGGGAAGGAAACAGCTTTGAAAGAACAGGGTAAAAAAGAAAAAAAAATTATAAGAGAGGCTTCCTGGTTTGATTCTCCTTAATGCAAAGAAAACTTTGCTTTATGATAGGATTTCTCAAAAACACAAACTAAATTCAGTAGTACTAGATTATGCAAGCAATGCCAATTCCAGTGCACTGCTAACATATCTCAGCACCATTCACCATTGGGATGTGCAAAACAGTTCCACACTATTGATCATCCGGTCATCTTTCCCACAAATGCTCTAAGATTGCCCTATGTGAAATATTTAATAGGTAGTTCTGATACCCTATAAGTGAACACAAAGCCACATAATTGCCATTTAAACAAAGGGCATATATATGCTCATGCATGTATCTACTACTTTTCAAAATTACCTTCTTTGGAGTCTTAAGTGGCTTCTCATCTTCACTTTCCTCCTCAAAAAATTCCTTAGATGAGTCGGAGCTATTGCTCTTTTTAGATGCTTGAGTCACCTAGCAACATAAGAAGAAAGTATATTAACCATGCGAGGCACAACAAGATATGTTGTGAAAATTTGGATAACTGAATATATGATTAAAAATAGAAAAGCTAGAATTATTTTCTTAGCTTGCTAACGGCATACATGACTGAAAAGATATGAAGTCTAGAGCTACCTTCTTAGCTTGTTTCTGTTTTGAAGGTTCATCATCTGAACGTTCTTCAGATCTATCATCCTCATCATCTTCCTCACTACTGCTGCTCTCTGTTTTGACAGTCTTAGCAACAGGTTTGGTTTTTGAAGATGGGACAGAATCCTAAAGGAGAAAAGGTATCAAGATCCACAAGAATGTAAATGGAATGCACAAACTTTAATCATCAAGCAAAATCAAAAAACCAAAAAAGGAACACAATGTGAATATTCAACTCAGCGAATTTATACACAGATTCAAGCAGCCAAACAAAAGATTACACTTAGCGTAGCTTTCAACACCGTACATGATTTTCTTAGCTTGTTTGCAGCATACATGACTGAAAAGAGAGGAAGTCTAGAGTTACCTTCTTATAGCTTGTTGCTGTTCAGAAGGTTCATCATCTGAATTTTCTTCAGAGCTATTATCCTCATCTTCCTCACTACTGCTGCACTCTTTTTTGACAGTCTTGGCAACAGGTTTGGCCTTTGAAGATGGGACAGAATCCTAAAGGAGAAAAGGTATCAAGATCCACAATAATGTAAATGGAATACACAAACTTCAATCATCAAACAAAACCAAAAAACCAAAAAAAGGCGCACAATGTGCACATTCAACTCAGCAAGGTTGCACGCAGAATCTAGCAGTTAAACAAAAGATAACACTTACCATAACTTTCAACTTCTTCAGTTGTAGCTTTGACAAACAAGCCTGGGCATCTTCATTGTTCCAACAGATGTTGATCAAAACAAAAAATGAACAAATATATAAATTTATATATATGAAATGATAAAATTACCTATTTTATAATGAAAATTCCTTGATTTTTTTTTTTTGAAAGAAAAGGGGAACAATCTCTCTCATCTTCTCGCAGCCAATAAGCATGTTAAATGAGATAATCATGCTATGAAGTTTCTCACATCCATCTCTTTCCTTCCCTCATCACCGTCACCCTGGAAACTCATAAGCATGTAGGAGTATGCAGAATTGATTTATCAAAACATTAGCAAATTTCAATCCAAACTAGAACTTTCATTTGTAAGTTTTCAAATAAAAATAAAACCAAACTAAAGCCATGAGATTTACAAATGAAATGAGAATGTTCAGCCTTGGTTCTTTTTAAAATGACAGACAATTTTTTACCTATTTGATATGATATAAACAAGCCTTAGCTGCAAATAATAATATAATGATGTTTGCAGATATTTACACTGTAGAATTCCTATACATGCATTCATCTGCATTTCAAATTGTTTATCCTATATCACAGAAGGAGCACTATGTAGAAATAATGTGCACGTACACCAAGGGGGAACAAATCTAAGAATGTGAAATGCAACATAAGTTCCATGTATGTTTCTACTTCAAATGTTCTAGGACAGTAATAAAAAAAGTTGAAAAGATCAATTTTTTACAATTTATAGAGAAAGGAGAAAAACGCTTGAATAATTAAGTAAAAACAATCAAATGAGACTTCAGATAAAAAACAACACAAAAAACATATCAGATATTTGCTTAATTGAGGAGACGACAAAGAAAGTTGGCCATTCATAATAATTTCTCAGGTTTATAGTGTCGCTTTAAATGATTGTTGGTACAAATATATCATGATAAAACAAAATTAAATCACATTGACAAAAATCAATCACAAAATTTTGTTTCTTTATCGAAATAGAAGTAATCTTTAAAAGAATAATTGGCAAAATAAATTCAAGGACCTTTGACTCTTCAAATCTGTCAATGCACGAACTGTTTGGTGTTTCATAACTCTGCCTACAAACAGAATACATGCAAGTCGAGCAATCTTTTATACTGACCTTGCTCTATTTCATCCTCCTCCACTCCATGAAGCAGCAAAAGCTCAATTATGCAGTCTTCCCAATCAAGCTTATCCTCACATTGCTTCTTTGTTCTTATCCTCTTCCTGCCCACCCTCTCTTCCACGACACAATCCTCCACCTTGACGCCTGCATCAGCATTTTGCTTGGTTCCAAATGTTTTCATAATCTTTTGAATCCGTTGTTTAGCAGCTTCTATCTTAGCTCTCCTGAGTCTCCTGGATTGCACACCAGCAACAAAAGACGGGGGCAGAGCGTAATAGCCCACATCACGTTCCAAGACCTGCTCCAGCGTCAATTTATTTTCTCTGTCCCACCTCCCCTCCCAAGCATCTTGGAGTACCCTGGTCTCCAATATCTCTGACCTCAGCCTTTTTGATCGGTCCTTATCAAACTCTCCAATTGCTTTAAGGTGATCAATTCTTTCCAAGACTTTATCGTAGGCACTTGATATGCACTCCCCTGACAGTTTGGCATACGCAAAATTGCCACAGTTTGTAGTACAATCTTGCTCTTCACCGATGTTGAAGTACTTAGACTCGTCCTCGTTGTCCTTCCTCAAAGCACCGGAAAAGGCATCGAAGCCAAAGCCAAGATCCACAGAATGGTCCGATTTTGATTTCCTCTCCATCAAGCGAATCAGCAAAGGGGCATTTAAGGTTAGGTTTTGGAGTGTGACGTCCTTCCCCCATGGAAGCAAGGATCTTGCAACCCTAATGAGGGTCTCCATTAGCTCC
>JBBUKS010000035.1:8551492-8580077 GCA_038050645.1 Hedychium gardnerianum
ACCCGGCCTGATATTGCCTTTTCTGTTCAACAAGTTAGTCAATTTCTACAAGCACCTACACATCTTCACTTGGCTGCAGTTCGACGCATTGTTCGCTATTTGCATGACACTTCTTCCCGGGGACTTTTCTTCTCTGCTGTCAAAAAATTATCAAGATACTCCTCCCAAGGCCGAGATGAGTTTCAGAATGAACTCTCACTCATGATAGCCAACTTACAACGTAGAAACCTTGTTCGTCTTCTAGGCTTCTGCATTGAAGGAGATGAGCGACTTATGATACTTGAATACATGGAAAATAAGAGCCTTGATGCCTTCATTTATGGTCAACATATTTTCTCACGTTTCTTAATCTTATTACCTTCACAAATGATTAAAAACTAATTACAACAGATTTATCTAATCCTGTGAAAATGGATCTCCGGATAAAACTAAAAGTTCATTGTTAAATTGGCGAAAACGTTTCAATATTATAATTGAGATTGCTCGAGGACTTTTATACTTGCATCAAGACTCTAGATTGAGAATCATTCATCGCGATCTTAAACCCAACAATATTCTCCTTGACAAGGATATGAATCCAAAGATTTCAGATTTTGGCATTGCAAGGATATTTGAAGGAGACAATGCTCTTGAGAATGCAACAACAAGACCGATTGGAACATTGTAAGTCTTTTAGATTGGGTTCGCTTGATTTGATTGAATACATGAAGAAGGGTTGGGAGGAAAACTAACAAACAAAAATTAAGTTTTCCCAATTTTTCTCTCCTTGTTCTTCATTTTTTTCAATCAAGTAAACTTGTCATAGAAGCTAACATTGAAGCTCTCAATTGTAATGGTTACATGGCACCTGAGTACTTATCACGTGGAGTATTTTCATTCAAGTCAGATGTGTTTAGCTTCGGTGTAATAGTACTAGAAATCATAAGTGGAAAGAAGAATAGAGTATTCAGTCAAATTGATCGTACAAGCTTAAATCTTTTAGGATATGTAAGTATTAGTTTCAATATATACATTATTTCATCTCTACTTGGTACTATCTAAAATTTTAAAATATGTTTCCTACAACATTGCAGGTATATAAACTTTGGAAGGAAGAAAGATCTTTAGATATTGTTGATGATACACTAAATCAATCATATCCAATAGAAGAAGTTCTACGTTGTATCCAAATAAGTCTTCAATGTGTACAAGATAATAGTAAAGATAGGCCAACAATGACAGAAGTGGCAAGGATGTTAACAAATGAAGACCAACTCCTTCCTCCGATTATGCAACTTGCAATAACATCAACTAGTAGCGAAGGAGGTTTCACTATCAATGAAATGAGTTTTACACTTGTAGGTCGATGAAATTAAATATTAGCAAGAACTTCAAAGCATATATGATAGTAATAATAATTTGTTAAGATGAAGAACTTACAATGTTTCAATTGGCCATCTAGTTGCATTTTTCATGAGTTTCATTTCCTTCAAATAATTTGACGTGTCCTTCTCAACCACAGTTTGCATAATCCATACCATCCCTGAATTCTGAATTAGCTTGATTGAAAGCTATCTTGTTTGACCGAGTTCATATGTCTGACACCATGTCACTATAATTATATTGTATTACTTAATTAACTCACCACTAACAAATCATTAGGATCAGGTATTGCCATTCGATATTAGTTTGAAGCCCACCATTAATCATTAGTCAAATGAAGATTTTGATCTTCTTAGGGGCAAAGGATAGCCGTAGCTTGGAGAGATTGGACTGTTCTGCTGCCACTTCTAGTATAACCCATCTGATTTCAATTAGTGATTTAATTGGTTTGATATATAAATACTGGGCTATATTTCCAAAAACAAAAGAAATACTGAGTTCTAGATTTGCTAAATATTCTTGATTTAAAGGAATTAAAATAGTTTTTACAATTAAAGAAAATTAGTTCAAAGAAATACAAAGTGTGTTATTTGGATTCTTTGGAACATAAAAGCTATATATTTTTTTTTGTAACTATCACAGTTCACTTAATATAAATGAACACAATCACATGTTTCTTTCCATTTTTTTTCTACTTTGATGTTGACAAATTGTTGAAATAGCGTTCCATTGGCAGTCTTCCAAACAGAGTCAAATCTGTTGATTAAAAACTTCCTACTCTTCATCAAATTTCAAAGGTGTTAAATAATATAACTTAGCTTGTAGCAACACTGCACATAGAATACAGCAATAAATTGCAGGTGCAAGCAACGCAAATCCTTAAACTTTCATGGCGCAGATGCAGCTCTTTCTTTTACAGTTCCTGGAATAGGCAGTAACATTCTTTCTACTTGGCCAGCTCGGCTTCTTCAGTCTTGTTAATGGTTCAGCGAACGGATACATAGGAGTCTAGTACTCCAATCTTCTACCAAGAGAAGGCACAGTAGTATGGGTTACCAACGGAAACAAGTCCCTCAACAAATCCACCTCATCCTTGAACCTGACCTCCGGCGGAGATCTGATGCTATTTGACGAAAACACTGTTCTTTGGTCAACAGGAAACTCCGCAGGCTTGAATTCTACGCGCTTGTAGCTTTTAGACAGTGGAAATCTCATATTGACTGCCGGCAAAATATGACAGAAGCTTGTGGTGGAGCTTTGACCACTTGTTCTGGTCAAATATCATGGATGTTCAAGTCACCGGTCAATGAACATGCTGACATGCATGATCTCCGGAGATCGTCGGTGAGAAGGATGAAGGAACCTGAGATGCACTCCAAAAGATGATTAGAATGACACTGGGGATGAATCCCAATAGGTCACTCCGACGTTTAAATTAAGATTTGCTTGAGGTGATATGTTGAAGGAAGAAGATGAAGAGGAAAAGTAAAACCTATTGGAGTCAAAAAATTGAGAAGAATTCCTTTGCACTTACCCTCTCTAGGGTTTATATTACCGTAAGAAGAGCATCTTTACATCAACTGATGCATCATTCTCGTATGAGCTGATGAAGAGATTATATCATACAACTATTAGTTGCCTCCCCGTTCACCGAGCGCCACATGTTTGCGGGAGGGCATCTAGGAGGCCAGATCTAACAACTATTTAGCCACTTCTCAATTCATCCAGTGTCACGTGTTTTGAAATATTCATGGAGAAACAGTCTCATTGATGAGGAGGTTACGCTGCATTCTTATCCACATACCCCTCACGTGCTTTCAGGAAGCTACGTGTAGTGTGGGCCTGCTCCGAGGATGAAGAGATGAAGAAATGACGTTGATGTGGAATGGTCTTGAGGGTAGACAAAGCCGGGATCCGATGCTGAGGCATGAAAGATGCCGGAATCTGAGATTGAGATAGACAAATGTCAGGATCTGAGATTGAGATAGGTGAATGAGGTCGAGGTAGGGATGATATCGATGACTAAGACCAAGACTGCAAGATACCGGGATCTGAGACTGAGATAGGCGAATGCCAGGATCTGAGACTGAGATAGGCAACTGATGTCGAGATAGGGATGATATCGGTGATTGAAGCCTAGACTGAAGGATATCGGGATCCGAGACTGAGACAGGCGGATGTCGGGATCTAAGACTGACTAGAGTGGATGTCAGTGGCTGCGACCGAGACTGAGAGATGATGCCGAGATTTGGAATTTAGACAAAGTGGATGTTGATGATTAAGATCGAAACTAAGAGATGGTGTCGGGATCTAGGACTGAGTCAGAGTGGATGTCAATGATTTAGACTGAGACTAAGCGATAGTGCCAGAATCTGGGAATGAGATAGAGTGGATATCGATAACTGAGACCGAGACTGAGAGATGGTGCCAAGATCTAGAATTGAGCTAGAGTGGATGTCGGTGACTAAGATCGAGACTGAGCGATGATGTCAGGATCTGGGACTGAGCCAGAGTGGATGTCGGCGACTGAGTTGGTTTGATCGGACTTGAGCCCCATCTAGACTAAATCTGGTTCTCTTTGGGTCCTGCCTGACCCACTTTGACTTTGACTGACAACTCAACATGACTTTTGACTCTATGGGACACGTGGAGGCTACAGGAATCCACCACATCACAAATCTTTCCTTTAGTCTAGTCGAAAGAGGAGTATTCTGACTGACTGGACTGTGCTCAGCTGTCATCTATGTTTCGAGATTACTTTCTCAAAATGCTGAGCTGAGGTGTCGCATCTCATGGGGACAGGTGGCTTGGTTCGAGTTGTCGAGGAGAGAAAGCATCACATTCGATGGACGTGATACGTTAAATCACGTATCACGCTTATGATTGGCGCACTATACCGCTGCATTAATGGGCGGCGTGCGATATCCACCTCGGGTTGCAAGAACACCTTACCGCATTAACTATGGAGGCGTGCGGCGACATTGTTGCTATCGCAACCCTGGATCCGACGGTGGTGGTGCGTTGGCGCTTATTTAGTCTTTGCATTTGATGGCTGCTTTTGAATTGCCTCGAAGATCAATGCGTCGCTTCGTAACTTATCATTGTTGTGCTTTAATAACGAAGATTGCATCGTAATCGCAACCATCTAACCAAGCGATTTGACGAATATGAAGAGATCTCGCTTCTCTTTTCTCGCCACCCAACGAATCAACGAGTTACCGCGACAACACTATTGTGCCTCCGCCAAAGTATATTAGGTCATCACAAATCAATGATGCCTTTATTTGTTTTTTTCTAAGCCAGCGTCTTCGTCTTCTCCTCTTCCGATGATATAGTAAGTTTGCCCCCCATTCCTCTTTCATTTTCGATCCTTTCGCTTCTATGTGTTCTTCCTTTCAATCCTTTGGTTGCTGTCAATCCTTCGGATCAGTGGTATGAGTCCCATCAGACTGTATATACCAAACGAGTAGAAGCACAACGCCAAATGGCCTATGGTATCCCATCCGATTATAAAAATCTGAATCTCGATGCCGGAGCACCGGCCACACGAGCCGCCTCCCGGTTACTTCACCTGTTTCCATGGCCAGCTATTGAGTGGTCAAAGGTTTCTTATCTCTCCTTTCCTTTAAGACCTCGCCACCCACTTTCAGGTCCCTTTGTCTCAATTCACCCCCAACTCTTATCGTTTGACCTGTGGTGCAGTGATTATCTTTCGGTTGTACCAAGTTTCGCTTGACCCCATGCCACTATCTTCCACTATCTCTTTTACCCTAGGCAGACTGAGCTCGGAATCTTTTACTTCGCATCTCGGCCTGGGTGTACTTTCCTGGGTGAGTATCCATCCTCGCACAAGGGTTGGAAAACTGTTTCATATTCATCAAACCCCCTTAGCCATATACTTAGCCGACTATCTGACGAGACGATCTACCGGCTCAACCACCGTTGGGCCATTATAAGTAGGAGAGAGCATATTTGGATACGATCGAGATCTTGGCGAGGTTGAAGTTCAATGCCAGCCTGTTGGTGGAGAATGAAGTCCTGTTTTACTTGGCTAGGCTAAGCCCGAATGCAATCGTGCTGGATGACCGACTGAGTAAGACATTGCTTTTTTTTAAAAAAAAAATCCTCTTTCACTGACTAACTTTTCTTGTTTTCACAGGTGAAATCATGTTTAGTGCGTCAATGAACAAGACTCTGAAATGGGATCTGACATCAGTGGAGGGTGTGTGTGTCTCGGAGGATGGAGGCCTCCTCAAAACTGCTACCACCTCGTCCCTCTATAGCGGCTGAGGCTTCTACGATTGTGGCCGTCTTCTGGCTAGGACTGAGGTTTAATATTTTTTTATTAAATATGATTAAATTAGAAGTAGACTATAGATGTTTAATATATTTTTGTTGAATGATGATAATTGGATGGAATGAAGAAAATTATTAGTATATAGGATATCCGTTACTCTAATGGGTATGAGGATGAATAACCAATCCCCGATGGGTATGAGTATGAGGATAAAAGTTGAAAATCCGATGGGCATGAGTATGAGTATGTGGATGAATATAATAAATGGGATGGAAACGGAGGATATGAAATCTGACCCAAACTCAACCCATTGTCATCCTACACCCCTGCTCCAATCCCGTCATAGAGACTAAGGGCGAGGGTCAAAAATCAATGCCCGAGACTGAGCCATTAAAGAAGCATAAGTCAATACCCGAGACTGGGATATCAAAGAAAACAACGATCGAGGGTGGGGCCTTGTAGAAGTCAACGATCGAGATCAGGGTCTTGAAGAAACAGAAGCTAGTCCAGCCTCCGGAAGAGGGCATCCTAGTGCCTTGACTGTTAAGGAGTGGTCCTCCGGAGGTAAGGGCTAAAGAAAAGGTTGGGGCGTCCAAGGCTGTGATGACAACTTCTACTGTCGGTCGAGCCGCGACCCTAATACTTGAGCAAGCGTGATCGCCTTCAGTAGCGCGGCTCAATGCCAAGCTCCTTCATCTGCGAGTCATCACGATCAAATTTCAGCTCTACCCTATCGCCTATGGGTCATCGGATCAAGGAAAACCAAGGGGACCCAGCCCCTCCCGAGCTGAGAATGCCAGAGCTAGGCCTCTTGGATCTATCTGAGAATCTGATTGGTTCCATTTTGAATGTATGATTTACTGTTTTAACACTAAGCCTATTAGATATTTGTAAATTATAATTTTGGTTGCGCAATCCGACATGGAGGCGAAGGGATTGCACTAACGCCTCCTCCATGTAGTGAAGCGACATCAAAGCATGGAGGCACGGGTAGACAGATAGCTAAGTTGGAAAATCATTAAGAGGAAAATCTCTCATAATACGCTGCGTGACATTGAAGCATGGAGGCACAAATAACTGAGTTGGAAAAATATTAAGGAAAAAATCTCTAATAATACATCGCAGTTGAGTCTCAAACTCTAGATGTCCGATTTATCATTGAAGGACCTAATCATGATATGTTACTCCTGGGGACTTATTATTATTATTATTATCACACGGTGATGCTTTAGGTTATTAAATATAAAATTAATTATATTTAGAATAAGAATAAAAAGATAAAATTTCTTTCAACAATATAATTATACAAATATAAACAGTTAATTTTTAATTAAAAATCTTCCAAATTTATCACTAAACCGATCAACTGTCAGTCGTGCCTACCTTTCCAACTCGCCCTTCAACTACCCTTTACCGGAAAAAGTTTAAAAAGTTTGGTTGAGTGCGTATTCGATATTTACATACGTGGCCTTCTCTTATGGGATACCATTGTGGTCCCCGACTAAGGCAACCTGTGAGGCGAGATAGTCGAACGTACCCTGACGCGTCGTGCAACCACTGTTTCGACACGTCATCATAAATCATAATTGTACGCCTCACTGAAAGGCACCATGGATGCTTGCCTTACGTTGATTGGAGGAAAGGCGCTCCTGCAGTCATGGTATAGTTTTAGGGCAGCAAAATTGGTGATGCTTAATTCAGCTAAATTGGACGTTTTAATTTTTAATGATACATTTTCTAGTAAAACCTACAAGTTTCTGAAATAGCAGACGTGCCCTTACTTGTTCACTCCGTTGACTATAATGCCCTCTTCGTCGATTTAAAGAACCATGGTGATCTGAAGGGCCGCTCCTCTTCCTGTCGATGGCCAGCTCCAAGGTCAAGGTGGTTAATGGCGGCGTAAAGGTCGCCGGAGAGGTCAACCTGAGCGACTTCCCCGAGGGCTTCGTCTTCGGATCCGCCACCTCGGCTTACCAGGTAATGGATCTCAGATCGATCTTCCTGTGTCCTTTTTCTCTGGCCCTCATGAGACGCCTCATTCTGCTCCCCGTTTGTCTCTTGCTTCTTCCTGAATCTCGAACGAAGTTCTGCGTTTCTGTTTCCCCTTTGGTTGATTTTGTTCTCTCGGTTTATTCTTGTGATGCTGAAATAGTTCAGTCAAATGGTCGGTAAGTTTTACTAACAATTATTTCTTTATGTTACAAATGTCAACGTGAGCTTGTTTGCAATGAGAGAAAGGTACCTTTCAAATTATCTCCAACAATGAGCTTATTTGGTCCAATTATTATTTTTCCAACATCGGGGAGAGGAATGTAATGAAGTATTGTCACGTTGTCATAAGCCTCATATACTCTGTCTAGAGTATTAATCACTTCACTTAACAAACTTCCAAATGTTCCAACTTTTTCTACCATTTTTCACTCTGTATCTAAAATCACATGAAGTTCCTAGCCTGCTATAAGTATAAGTTTGTGTGTTGAAAATCTAAGTGAGATTGTAAAAAGTTAGTGGTGGGTGCAAATGTAGGTGAAGCTGCAAGTGCAACTGTATGAGTGTGAAGTACTCTAGTTAGAGTGTGAGTGAGGTGCTTTCTTGCAAGTGATGAGTGTTTGAGTGACTTAGTGAAGTGACTTTGTATGTCTTGCACAAAAAACGTGCTGCTTGAGTTGTGTGAGTGACTTGACCGTACACAGTACCTGCTTGAGTTCTGTGACTCTTGATCCGACACTATACCTATTATCAATAGCCTACCGCATTTCAGGTCCCAACTCCTCTCCAACCAAACCACACCCATTGACATGTCTCGCCACATCATACCAGTTAGTCGAGCCTCAATCAACATATCTTAACATGTGGAAATGCTCAATATTGTCTCCGCCTATAAAAGAGGATGCATTGTTCTTTCCCTACTCTCTTTGGGTTTGACGTACTTACTTGAGTACCAAAAGTTCCAGGTAATGACTAAACAGTTGTTCGTGTGCAATGGGAATATGAAACTCATTAAGAAATCTAATTTTACCTACTACCAAGCCTTGCGAGGAAAGTTTATGATCATAGAAGCTAGTCAGTATGCTTGGAGGAAAGCTTGTCCATTTTAGTAGTAGTCCTTCAGAGGATAGATCTTTTTACCAATCTAAAATAGTGCACATTAGAATATTATATATCTTTGGAATTTCCTCAATGTGTAGATTCCATGACAATTAGTATCTCATATAACTGTTTACCATTTTAAAGTTCTTTTTACATTACTAAATAGAATCCTCATTATCATCTCTCAATATAGTAACTTAAATTTTTAGATGGAACTTACTAGATTTTTTATATCTTGTTTTCATGATGACAGGTAATGCATTAAATTTTTTCAGCACTTTCATTTTTTTGACAGTTTAATGAGAAATTATTTCTTTTGGCTGATAAGGAAGCTTTTTGTTTCAATTTATTAGGTAGAAGGAGCAAGAAGAGAGGGCGGAAAAGGAGATAGTATTTGGGATATTTTTTCAGGGAAAAAAGGTACAGGTTCAAAATTTTCTGTAAACTTCACTTCCTCCAACCTCAATTTATCTGCTACTAATGTTTGTGTCATCAGAGAACATAAAGGATGGATGTAATGGAGACATTGCAGTAGATCAATATCATCGTTTCAAGGTCAAATATACTTCTTCTCATCTTGACTACCTAATGAATCTTATCATTTTATTTATTCTAATGCTTCAGGTTGCAGAGCCATAATATATAACATATTTTCAGTCAAGTATTTTCACTCTGAACCAATATGTTTGGAACTCATTTTTATATAAGTCATTCTTGAACAATGAATCTTGATGCAGTTCCTCATTTTGGGAGTTTTGTCACATGGTTATCATGCTTGCACAATTAAGTTAAAGAATGTCGAGTTTGAAACAAGACAACTCTTTCTTCAATTCAAAGAGAAACATTTTAGTTCTTGGCAGTTGTCTTCTTTTTATTTGTTTATTTTATTTAACATTACAATTCAAACAATTTTACCATTCTCACTATTGCAATTTTTTCATATAAACCTACTCCAGGCATTTCAAAATTTGAAATCATGCAATAACTAAAGAAGGATATTTATGTTATCACTAGAATTTTTTGCTTTAAGAAAAGAGAACTCAGAGGTCCCTTCTTGTATGACTGAACAAATGTAAAAGAGGAAAGTTTAAGAGCAAATGCATTTTGTAACTAGTTTGTTAGTTATTGTGTGGAACAATATTATTTGGTCAAATTCTAACTAGTCATAGTCAAGTTCGGTAACATAGTATCATTAAATCAATGTACGATAACATATCAAACCCTCAACTATAATACTTCATAAAAAGAGGGATCGATATCATATAGCTTATGTTCAAGATTCACTATGCATAAATGATCCTTTTTTTTCTTTTGATGGAACATAAGTGCTATCTGTTACAACCTGCATTTTTTTTTGGTATACAGGAGGATGTGGAGCTTATGTCCAAGCTAGGGTTTGGAGCTTATCGATTTTCTATAGCTTGGACTCGAATATTTCCTGGTACATTTTCTAACATACGAGTGTTGACCTAAACTTGAATGATTAAATGAGCTCCAATATATAAGGCGGTAAGTCATCAATTATCACCAATTGCTCTTAGACATTTATTTTAAGGAGCCATCAGAAAGTTTCCCACTTTCTACACTAACTACTCATAGGAAATTAAGAATATCGTGATTTCACAAGGAGAACAAGTTGATTATAATTAATATGAGTTATCCCTTAGAAACCTAAAATTTTCAGTTTACTTTTAACTTGTTGATAAATATTGTGGAAATTTTACTGAAATTTTCAAGTTTACCACAAGCTCAAGAAACCATTTAAATAGGGTGAATGCTTCTATTTCTTTTCTGTTAATTGATGTTCAATTAATCAATCTGTAGTTCTTTGTTTTGCATTACAACCATATTGTTATTGCACTAAATGGTGTTCAGTCATCAGTGAGATAAACCTACTTCAATAATGTCATATTGACAACATAAAATGGATCTAATCAAAGAACAGGTTCACTAACCAATGACTTGAAGATTTAAAATGTTTGGTTTTAAGGTCCTATCCTTTTTTTTCATACAAGATAATGATTGTAAAACCATTTCGTAATGGTTGAAGTAATCTATTTGGTATCTCTTTCACTAAAATTTTTGGACTATATTTTCTTTACCCAGATTATGTTTACTGCTTTTGTTTGAAGAATTTTTTTTTGACAGTTTTTCCATTCTGGCAGATGGATTAGGAAGTAAGATCAGTGAGGATGGAGTTGCTTATTATAACAGTTTGATCAATTTTCTACTAAAAAAAGGTCATTAACTATCATGTCTACCTTCAGACAGTAATTTAGACCATCAACTTTATGCTCTAAAATTTTGAAAACTTTGAATTGCAGGTATACAGCCTTATGCCACACTGTATCATTGGGATCTTCCATATTTTCTGCACGAGTCTAAAGGGGGATGGCTGTCAGAGAATATTGTGTATGTATGAACATAAAAAGTTCATGTGGTAGATAGGTTTATTGACATTCAATCAAGGATGCTATAATATATCTACGTCTCTTGTTTCAACCAATCTTGTTTTATAACAAACAGAATCATTCAACTGGCACTTCGAAAACGTCTGCTGTCTCTGTATTTTGACTTGTGATAGTATATATGATTACAGTAGCATTTCTTGCACCTGAGGGAAGTTATTAAATTGGATTGTCATAATGTTACAACTAAGTCAAATGGATCTTAAGTGGAAAGCATACTGATCTTTTTTGCTTGCTTTGTTTGCATGAACTTTCCATTTGTTTCATCCTATTTGTGAAAGTGACTTTTACTAAAGAAACATTTTTTTGTTGTCCTACATCATACATACTGTGATTATGCAAATCCTTGAATTATGCTACAATTTACAATCAGTTTTGTCCAACATTATTATCACATGATCCATTTAACTGATGGAATAGTCTCTTTTTTTTTCCCTAAACACGCTGATTGATAGGTTTCCCTATATTAGAATTCTAGTGTCTCTTTTGTATTACTATTCTTCATTTATGCTGCTTGAGGCTCTCCATCAAAACATAATTGATTGATACAGCAGGAGATGATCTAAATTTCCCAAGAAACTAGTATGACCATTCTCTTATCATTAACTTCATCATTTGTGCGATAGAAGCCTAATTCCTGGGGACACATACATAAATATCATTGCTTTCATGACCTGAGAAGTTCCTGTTAGAATTTGATGCCACATTATTTGACCCAAATAATGATCTCTACTACACGTCAGTACAGCCAATACACGTCATCTCTACTGTACAGTCAGTACAGCCAATAAATGTCATCTTCAAGCACTATAGTTTTTAATCGTAATTTCCAGTATTTACGGTTTTATCAATCAATTTGGATGATTTTGTATTTTGATTATTTGTCACTCTTTATTTTTATGACAGACAATATTTTGCCTTGTATGCTGAAGTTTGTTTTGAGAAGTTTGGAGACAGGGTGAAGCACTGGATAACAATCAATGAACCACGACAAACAGCTATTAATGGATATGGTTATGGTATTTTTGCTCCTGGAAGACATCAAAATTCATCTGTGGAGCCTTATTTAGCTGCCCATTACCAACTTTTGGCTCATGCAGCTGCTGTTTCTGTTTACCGGAAGAAATTTAAGGTCTGATGTCTGTACAATTTATCTGCATTTTTTGGAAACCTAGGAGTTACCATGTTAAGTCAAAGGATGTTTAGCCTGTGATTCGCTGATTGCATAAGTTAGAGCATGATAAGATGGCTACTTGTTGATCGAAATGTAATTTGTTCTTCATTTTTACCATATTTTGGTCATGTATTATGACAATGAGTTCGGTTAACTATGCTTTCTCCAGGATACTCAAGGTGGTCTAATTTGCCTGGTAGTGGATTGTGAGTGGGCTGAGCCATTTTCTGATAAACTGGAAGATAAACTTGCTGCTGAGAGATGGCTGGACTTTCAGCTGGGATGGTAATTTTTTTGTATTTTTAACTTCCAGTTGGATATCTTCGTTTTTTGAGGTCAACTTGCTTTTTTTTATACTACCACATCAAAAATAGGGCTACCTTGTACCATTTCATATAGCGCTTCTTTATTGTCAATTACATTTTTATTTGAATTGCTCGTTTAATTTCTTTCTATTGTTAAGTCTTGTTTTCATGACAGTTTGACCTCTGTTAAACCAGCATTTGTGACCTTTTATATTGTTTTTTGGAACAACTGCTTTTCTTTTATATTGCATTTTTGTCTTTCTAGTGACTGTACACTGTATGGATTGTCAAAGGAAATGGATGAAGTTTTTTTCCTTTACTCAGGAGCTTTCTGGAATTCTCCATTTTTTTCACATTGATCCTATACAGAAAAAGAAGTATTTTTGGGGCCTACCTATAAATGTAGTGATTACCAGATATTTTTGAGCCAGCATGCCACCTTTTTTCATGCTTATACTATGGAAGTATGTGGTGAATCTACTTTTTTATGTTCCTCTTCATTTTCATCTCTGTGACTACATTATAAATAAACTATTTTAAAGTTCACTCTTTGAGCTCCTTTTTGCATAGCTTGAGCTAACTTTGTGACTTAACTGCTTGTTAATTGTTAAAGTTATGTTGACGGCAAGATCACCACCGCCAATTACATGATATCTCCCAACTTTGCTTCAGTCCGACTTATTTCTTTTGAAGATAGACATTTTATATTTCCAGGGCCATGCATCTCTGGAACTAACAGAATTTGAGAAAGAATGTTGCGTTGAAAAAAAGTTTAATAAAAAATTTGAAATGAGAGGATGGGATATGAAATAATTCCAAACCTACCAATAAAAATAAGGCAAAATAATGCCTATCCCTTCTCGTATCCACAAACCTCTGTATAGGATGAACTGGCATGGTATATATGAAATTGAGAGATCTATCTTTCCCAATTTGGGCAATATGTACCCCTCAAATGAGATTTCTAATCTTGTTTTTTTTTGAAAAATGGTTATTAGCAATTTGAGACTAGAGATAATCTTATGTGCAAACAACTCATATTACTATATGTATTTTTTTTTTCTAAAGTAAAGCTAGAAATAGCTATTTCTTGTTCCCTGAGATTGAAATACTTGGCCAATTTTGTGTTTAGGGTAACATTTTACAAGTTGTTTGAGCTTACAGAAGCTATCTAACACATAGTATTTTTGTCCCAAGGTATCTGGATCCAATTTACCATGGGGAGTATCCCTTGTCTATGCGTGAGAGGGTTGGAGATCAACTTCCAAAATTTTCAGAGGCAGATAAGGAGTTATTGAAGAATTCAACTGATTTTATTGGTCTTAATCATTACACCACCAAGTTTGTTCGTCATGTAGAAAACACTGGAGGTCTTCATTTTTATCAAGTTCAAGAATCACATATCACAGGTATAAACAAAGGCAAAATGCCTTGTTTTAATTGTAATTATTGTTCTTTTTGCATGTTGGAAGATATGTTTAATATCAGAAACATATCATGCCACCTATTTCAGTAAATATGCTCTTTTGGTACACTATTTCAGTAATTTTTATAGAGAATTTATCTTAGCAAAATTCTTTTACATTCTTTACTTCTTTTACTTGAGCATTCAGAAACATTTTAAATGTGTACTAGTTAAGTTGGAATCTCAAGTTCAATGTGCAGTATAATTAGTATTCATACTGGTCATTTAGGAAAACAATGACTCTACTATTGCACCATCCTCAAAAGAACAATTTTACTCTTATCAAACTGAATGCTTGTTAGCTTCTTTGCTCATCCTAAACTTTGAGAAACTACATTAGTTCTACGTTTAATAGTGTTTCTCTATTTAACAATTTTCTTTTCTGTTTGCCATGAAAAGCCATAGGGAGTGATGGTGAAGCTGTTGGTGCAAGGGTAAGCATCTGCCTCCTCAAAAATTACACAGATAAACATTTAGACATGTTCATCGATGAATCCTCCTCACAAAGTATACAGATAAAAATTTACACATGTTCATCAATGAAATTATCCGTTCTGCAAAAATAATGGTTTTCTCCCCCTTAATTCATAAGCATGCATAATCTTGTTCAGTAAACTCTATCTTGCAGGCTGCATCAGAATGGCTCTACATAGTTCCATGGGGTTTACGGAAGCTTCTTAACTATATAGCAAAGCGCTACCACAATCCTTCAATATACATTACCGAGAATGGTAAGTCACAATTCTTCTAGGCCTTTTTTTGTATTGTTTTTGATATATCACTCCGGAATTAGGAGAAGAATATGGTAAACAATAAAAATTCTACAATGACTTGGAAAAATTAATGTTTCTGTTTTATGTAATCAGGTTTTATGCTTCTATTTTAGAAATTCACAAGAAAAATTAATGGTTGTTTACTAATTCTCATTTGTAGTAGACTTGAAAATACCTCTGAAAGTCCCCAAACAAAAGTATCTTACATACTTCCCTAAGAGTTTATCACTAACTTATATAATTACAACTTCTTGGAAAAGAATATTGAAAGAGCTCCAAAAACTAGTTCCTTACCCCTCATAAGGTTTGATTTCGTAACTAATCTACCTTTTATTAACTGCCAGGCATGGATCAAGAAGAAAGTGAGACAGCCAGTCTTGAGGAGCTCCTCGATGACCAAATGAGAGTTGGTTACTATAAAACATACCTCCAAGCAGTTGCTGATGCAATCAAGTACCATATCACATTCCTTGAACAGCATTTTTTTAGAAGTTGTTTTCAGGCCGCACAATCTGGTGGTTCATGATATATATAGCTCATGTATTTGTCATAATTGTTACAGGGATGGTGTCGATATTCGTGGATATTTTGCATGGTCATTCTTGGATAATTTCGAGTGGGCAGAAGGATACACCAAACGGTTTGGGATGGTCTATATCGACTACAAGAATGGTCTTACTAGGTACCCCAAATCGAGTGCCCTTTGGTTTTCTCATTTCTTGAAGGATAGTGAAGAAGACTGTGGCAAAAAGGTAGATCAAGAGTGAGATTTCATGCTATAACCTTCATGTTTCATTACCCAGAGTATACTCTATTATGTCTTGTGCTCAATAAGCTATTATCAATCTCAATTAATTTCGATTCAGTGGAGAAAATTAGTGCTTCAAGGCTTTTTCATTAGTGTTAATGAAAGACTTCTGCATGTAACAACAATATAACACTTTTTTTTTGTTTTAATTATGGTGTTTTTATTTGTTCACATAATTGGGTCTAAAACACAACTAACAATGATGATAAAACCTCTCAAAATGATTTAAAGTTATTTTTAAAAATTAATACGTTATATAACTCAATTCTTTAAAAATTTAATTAATCTTAAACTTTCTGTAAACAATATCTAGAATTTAAAGTTTATGTTAATATAAGATATTTAATCTCCTTATATCCCTACCGTTTGGAGTATAATCGATTCAACTATCAGCCGCTTTGAATATAGCCATACAATTATTTTTATTTATTAAAATTAAAACTACACTTAATTAGTGTTAAAGCTAAATTCATAGTTGAGGATATCAACTTGCGTAAGTTGGTAAAGGCCATAGAAGGTATAACTAAAATTTAAAGTTGAAGCCTTCCCCTAATCCAAATGTGAATGCTTTAGTTGATTCCTTTGTTGATCCTTGATGCAGCGAATAACTATCGAATTCGTTGATCTATGCACGAATATCGGAAGCGACCTTCTACAATCTTTTGATTTCACAGAATATCAGGAGATAGACAATTAAACTTGACGTTTTGGGAAGAAACGACGTGGTCGTAAATTCTTATTAATCAAAACTATCTAAAAAAAATAACTAAATATATATTTAAATAGATTCAAATCCTAATCCTACGAAAGACAAAAAATACCCCTAAACCCTAACTTAACCAAAATAATAAAAATACTAAAATTGTTCTTTTATTCCTAAGTCATTCTCTCGAGGTGGAGAAAAATCATCCTCGAATTGCCAGCGAAGATGACCGTAAGCAATGATGCTCCACTTGATTTGTCAGCTAACTGGGTGGATTGCGACCAAAAACCTCCGAAATCATCCTTGTCTCCGTAGTAGAACCCAATGGCCAATGATAGGTCGATCGCGTCTAGAGGCAGGTGTTGCATCGTGCTGGGGTTGATTTTTTTTTTGGACCAAGGATCAAAGAAACTAGAAGTAGTATAGGTGCCTAATCTTGTCGCCCCTTTCTAAAATTGTGACAAAATCTAGTAGCAACCTCAGTGCCGACAATTGGAGACCTTTGTTTGCGTTTTTCATGATCATCAATATAAACACACACAACATCATCATACTTATATGAATTCTTCACAAAACTCCAGCTGTGGACATGACATATGACCTTCCTTCATTTTGAACCCTACGATATATCAGATACCGTATAAGAGAAGGTGAAAATTGTGTCACAAGATTGAGCGGCAAGTCCGATTGATTTTCAAACAAATCTGGCAGATTTTTTTTCATAGCTTCTGCTAATTTTAAGACATCTTTAAACTTCATTATTCCATGAAGGTTGCAATTCTTGTTCAACTCCTGTATACGCTTAGAATATTCTTTGTATTGTATGCGGCAATACTGTTAACTTTGGCTGCCTCTTGCAACTTAGAAATTGCAAGGGGGTCATTAAGGTGAATTTCACCTCCTTTTCTCCAATGGTAATCCCCAGGATTAGGTAATGCTTTGCATTACTGGGTGGTGGTGCTCTGGTTGGAAATGCCAATTCATGAAGATGGAGTACATCACCAGCAAGCATTTCAAATGTTGCACCTTCAACTCTACTTGGTGTTCCTCTGAAGCATTTCTGAATTGCCTCATAAGAGAGTCCTGGAGCTTCAAAAATCTGTGCACCTTTGTAAGATGAACCTTCATCGTTCCATAGTTGCTGGCTTTAAAGTTTTTCTTAACAAGATTTTCCTTGATTGGAATTTTCCATCTGCTTTAGGAGGGATCTTTCCATCAATTTGTAAATCACCAAATTACTTCTAAGGCCAAATACGAGCAGATAGCATCTGCCCCAAAGCCAACAAGAGTAGAAAGGTGATGCACTTCACGGGGTTCAGCAGATCCAACTAGCAATCTTACCTGTGTCCTCTCTAGTGTTGAGACTAGATGTTGATGGACAGCTCCAATTGCCAAGAGAGAGCTTACAGTAACACGATTGGAAGATAAACCATCACAATATGCGAAGAGCAACTTTATCATCAATTTCATCCATGTTATCATTGTCTACCTCATCAATACAACAAATAACTATCAAATTTTTTGATTCACGCACTAATACTAAAAATGATCTTTTATAACATGTTAATTCCACAAAAAATTCTTATTAATTAAAACGGTCTAAAAAAATATTTAAATATATATTTAAATAAACTCAAATCTTAATCGTTAGAAAAATAAAAATACTCCTAACCACCAAAATAACAAAAATATTAAAATTGTTCATTTATTCCCACATCAATCCCTTTCCTTCCACCGAAGTAAACAGAGTTACACTTTTAGCTAGCAGCTTTCATTGCATCAACTCCTGCAAACTCATAAGATGGATCCCTATTGAAGCAATTTTTCATATTTGATAATTAGATTGTGTCTTAATCAAAAATCAAACGATACAAGAGTAATGCGGACAATCAATATGCCTCTTGTGCGATAAATAGATACTCTTTTACTCAACATTACATGAGAGGAACGCATAGACTTCGAATTCAGTTACTCGTCCGCGACATGGACTACTTGCTTGCCAACATTCTTGCCAGAAAACAGCCCGATAAAGGCCGCCGGTCCATTCTCCAGCCCTTCATTCATGTCCTCTAGATAAACAATCTTCCCTTGCTTGTAGAAGTTTGATATGGTTTCCAAGAATTGAGGGAACAAGTGCAGGTAGTCACTCTGGATGAAGCCCTTCATGCTGAGGCGCTTGGTCACTAGCATGTACAGGTTGGTGATGCCCTTAGGATACGAGACAGCACTTTGAGAGACCATCCCGCATACAGCAATTCGTCCGTGGACTTTCATGTTGACGAGGGCTGCATCGAGCATTTCTCCACCTACGTTGTCGAAGTAGATGTCGATGCCCTTGGGAAAGTACCTGGTGTCAGACACGAGAGAAGTTTTGAGTACACACTTGATTTACATAGATAATATAGAAGATGAATGAAGACCAGCAACAAAAGCCACAGCAAGATGAATGGACTCTGATGATACGTAAGCTACTGGACGCGTAAGTTGGTATAACGAATTAACGTTACACTTGCTTATGTGGATGAGTGATACTAACCTCTTGAGGGCTGCATCTAGGTCAGGTTCCTCTTTGTAATTGAATGCTTCATCGTATCCTAGCTTGTGCTTCAGAAGTTCAATCTGACATAGTTGAATTGGTCAGGCGGGAAATAAAAACAAAGATACATAACTTTAACTAAGAAACTTCGATACCTTATTGGCTGACCCAGCACTACCAACGACAAAACAACCGTGTAGTTTGGCAAGCTGACCAACAAGTTGGCCAACTGCTCCGGAGGCAGCGGATATGAAGATACAATCACCTTTCTTTGGAGAACAGATCTCATAGAAGCCAACAAAAGCTGTAAAACCAGGCATACCTGTTCGAAAAGGTATTTTTTTCAAACCATGTTTCTTATACATATATGACCGAGTACAAATGACAAAATGAAGAAGAGGAAACAGAGGTGAATGAAATAAGTGTTTTCTTAAAAGATTAGCTATAGCTTCATTTAACTCCATAGTCAAGTCAAATAATGTCATTTAAGCCCAAGCTAAAGAAGAGTTGCTTACCAAGAAGTCCGACATGATATGAAAGAGGGACGTCAAGAATTTCAATTTTTCTTAGCTGCTCAGTCCTTGTAATCATACTGTACTCTTCCCAGCCAGTTAGTCCTGTGATATAATCACCAACACCGAATTTCTGGTTTGTGGAATCAATCACTTTGGACACCCCAAATCCTTCAATGGGCTTCATGAGAACAACAAAAGGCAGTCATTAGACGACTTTGAATAACCATAACTGGGGAACATGGTATCCAATAGGACAATTTGGTTCTAGTTTACAATGCAATGCATAAAGAGCCAAATAGGCACCGCAACACAAATAAATCATGAGCCTCAATTGTTTATGATTGCTTATATTAGTCACATTCTTAATCGAACCAATGCATACAACTTGGTAATAAGAGATTAAAGTATATATTGTAAGATGCTTAATTCGAAAAGAATCTTAGACATTAAGCAGTGTGGTATCATTTCCACCAGAGCTTGAACGCATTAGACTTTATAGTTTTCCATCTTATATTTTAAACATATCCTATCTCAGCACTGTAATTGACTATATTCATCTTGAAGCATGTGGATCATACTGAGACTACCTACTCACATTACCTATTTATAAATGGCTAAACACACAAATAATTGAGGTTGCTTCTTTTGTGGTTAAGCATGATTAATTCACAGAAGCTCCTTGTCAATGTAAGAAAAGTAATCTCAATAAAAAAAATGTTCTTTTCAGCTGAAGCATGATTTAGTTCACAGAAGTTCCTTGCAGATGCTCGTTCCTAGTTAGTCTTTGCCTAATTTAAGATTCTATACTTCCTTTTGTTCCTATCAAGAAACAAAATTACTCATCTACTGTTGATTTTAAAAAACCCTAAATGATTAAAATTAACATGGTTTTTCCAACAAAAAAAAAAGAGTTTCTTTAAGAATGACTAGAAATTCTGTAGCCTACGGGAGAAGTAACAGATGATGAGGATTTGGAGGAAGCAGCCTCAGACACAAATGACCAAAAGAATAGCCAAATCGATAACGATTTAAGGGAAAGCGGAACAAAACCCTAGATGGGAAGGGATAGTACCTTCCCGGGTTGGAAAGGCGGGATATAGGACTCGTAGTACTCCCTCATCCGCCCCCTCATGTAGGGATCGCACGAGAGGTAGAGATTCTTGACCAAGATGGCGCCTTCCGTCCCGGGAGGAAGTTTGAGGCTGATGGTGCCCTCGCGAAACTCCATGTCGGACTCCTTAGCCGATCCGACCATGAAGTTCTTCAGCAGGACCTGCTTGTTCCGCACCACCACGCCATCCCCAGCTTCGCCGGCCATGAGAGCAGTAGGTCGAAGAGAAGGAAGAGGGGGAGTGGGTGAGGGTTGACGGGGGCAAGAGCGAGGTGAGATAGGACCGTCCCATGGGCTTTTAATGGAGACGGGGAGAAGGCGATCCTGGTGGTCGCCGCCATCGCGATCGCACCAACCACCACTATCGTTACCTTCTCCTAATTTTTCAGTATTTTAATTTACCTAAATTAACGTATGAGAAGGCACGATTCTGGGTGAAAAACTTAAGTATCGTTTTGTTATGAAGATTATGGGTAGGTGCAAATACTGACATTTGTTGACTCGCAATGTTTTCATTTCCATACCTATAATTTTTATTATTATTATTCACCCTTAACTTCCCTTTTTTTTCGATTTCCAAATTGATGAATATATTAAAGTGGATTAGCTTTTGTGATGGTGCAACACTTTCTCGAACCGTTAGATCATTTTTCTAAATCAAATCTGATCGTAGAAATTTGATGATTAAGTCTTCGTGTTACACCGTTAGATCTGAGCGTGAAATGGTGATGATCAAGTCGGATTAAGTCCTTTCCTATAAAACTTTATTACACCGTTAGATCATTTCTCTTATGGGATCTGACCGTCGAATGGTGATAGCCCATTGGCTTACCGTCCGCCGCCAGTGTTCTCATCTCCCCATAAAGACAAAGGCAAGTATGTGGCACTGGCAGTCTGGCACTCAAAGTCAAAGGTGAAACTAAAGCGATTCCTAACATTCTTACCGTCACGGGCCGGTGAGGTGATTGTACTCGTTAGCACTTCATTTCCAATTCGACCGCGAGGCGCGAGCGAATAGTTGGAAGGGAGAGGTCACTTGTTGATCGGCCATGGACGCTTATGCTCTCAATCTCAATATGGAGGAGCGGTTCCCTTACTCCGAGCGGCGAGGAACAATGGGATTGGCCCCGCTTTACTGTTCTGTCGCTGGATGGGCGATCGTGGAGAAGCATTCTCAGGGATCAAAGTCCGTGGATCGGTAAGGGAGCGGAGGTGGAATTTGGGTTCCGGGTTTCGATCTGTGGCGGTGAAAGCCGGCAATGAGAAGAAGAACAACCACGGCAATTCCTCTTCTTCAGGTAAAGGCCTCACCTTCTGCCTTGTTCCCTTGTGTTTGTAATCTATTTAGGGTTCCAGCACAATATCGGATTCTGCTCAAAGAGAGGAAATTTCATAGATTTACCATTCCATACTTATCACTTCAAATATGTTGTTGATAGATGAAATTAATTTTATTTTATTTTATTTTTTCTCGATTTTCTGAGATTATATTGTAGCATTAATATGTGAAGAAGGGTACACTGGATCAGCAAGAACATGAAGATAATCCTAATAACGAAAATTTTGAACTTGCTAACATGGTAGCATTGTATACATTTGAAAGAAAATATCATTTTTCCCTTTCTTGATTCTGAGTAGGCCTTATGCTTATTCTTCTCAACAAAAATGTGTTTTGTGGATTCTGTTTGTGTGGATGGATGAGCGTTATTGTCCTCATTCTTAATACATTTATGAACTTGCTATATGTTCTTCATAACTGTTCTTGGGTATATCAATATGAATATGCAGATGGGGATTTTATTCCCTTCATATAATGATATTAAAGAGCTACCCAAAGGTACACTTCAGTATGTCATTTAGCAGTTGGATATCATGATATCAAATTAGTTTATCTTCTGTTCAGAGTGTTGAAGGAGATTCTAAATTTATATAGAAGATTGATGTTATCTTTTTATAGTTTAGGCAGAAAATGATTCATTCAATGATGAAGCAATATTATCTCTTTAGATTATGTCAAGATGTTTTAAGCCGTGTCAACAGTGTCATGATTTTGAAGAAGCATAAACTAGTGACAACAGTAGGAACATTAATTTTAAGTTTATACTACAGTAAAACAATACCAGCTATTGATGTAGTGGAAAGTCATAGTGGTTGTTTCATACTTAAGCCTCATCAGCAGTGCCATGATTATGAAGAAACATGCACTCATAATAATAGGAGGAACATAAATTTAATCTGATTGTTGTATTTGATGCTCTAATTGTGGTGGAGGCTAAAAGGATAAATACATAATGATTGACTACTAATAAGCCAAAATCTTGAGCGGATAGTGGATTGTTTTGTGAAATACAAACTTTTGGAAAGGTTTTTTTGATACTGAGCCATTCATATGTTTGCAATATGACAAGAGTAAGCCACGTGTTTAAATTATTTAAAAATGGCAATATTATGTTTCCGTTGAGCTCAATCAAATCTATACATTGAGAGGTAGTAAACTTAATTCTTGGTTGAAGGTCTCAGCAGTTGGTTCTTTCATCTTTGTTCAGACTAAGTATAACATTTTGAGCAGACCTATTTTTTTAAGTGCAATAGTTTAATAAGGTTACACTTATATTTTGTTTTGTGTTTCAAAGTGAAGCATATCAGTTAAAATATCATATAAGCTACTAAGTGATCTAATTTACAAGGGGGAAAATGATAATAGGTCCTGCCTCGACTGTGCATATATATATATATATATTTCCCACCATCCATGTTTTCAGTTGAAGCTTTAGTAACGAGCTATTTCTTGATTTAAAGTCTCATGGTACTAAATACTAGTCAACCATTTGATATTCTAATGACAAATTTGAGATACTTTCTTATCTCATCAATTGTTCTAGCAGGAAAAGATGATCCGTCAATCCCTGCAGAAGATGATGGTCTTGACGAAAACTTTGCACACCATGGGAAACAAGAGTCCAAGACCCCATGATGAAGTCCCAATCAGCAGGAAAAGACAATCCTTCAATCCCTGAAGTAGAGGATGATCTTGATGAAAACTTTCCACACTCTAAGAAACCCCAATGAGCTCACAAGCAAGTCCTATCATGAATTGCGGGGTTGGCGGTATTTCAGGGCAAATCTTGTTGCTAGAGAGCAGGTGAGTTGAAAACAAATGCAAGTAGTACATCATCCATCAATGGTTGTTTTGCCTGGTACTAAACTAGTCTCTGTTTTGGGCTTGCATGGCCAATGCAAGCCATGAAGCACTTCACATGTCATGTTTTGGTATCATTGATACACAAACTTTGCAATGTGTGGTGACAAAGCTTTGCATTTTTTTTAAAAAAAAACTTATGGTGTGTGTTATTTGTGGGTTTATTCTTTCATACTTAAGATAATTCAAAGTCCATGCGCGTAAGTTTTATGGATCAGAGTGTAAAGCTATTAGAAAGCGATAGGTACATAAAATTGATTCGATATCCTAGAACAATTAGGAATTGCTCCCAGAGATAATAAAACAAGAGAAATTAAGTGAGATGATATGAATATAGCCAAAGGCGATCGATAGATTCAATAGTTAGAAGAGTTGATTCAATCAAAGTGAAAGTTTCTAGATGTAAAAGGATATAGACTTATATAGAGATAATATTCATGTAGTTGACCTAAATAGTTAGGACAACCACAATTTGATGAAACTGATGAGGTATTTATATACAGTATTTCCCAGAGTTGTTTATTTTCACATGAGAATCTTGCGGTATAGTCTTGTATTTGTCTTAGTTAATTTCAATTGTTCATTTGCAGTTCCACTTGTGGTCATTATGCTAGTTGAAGCCGCTTTCTTGTCTATAATTTACCAAATGCATGAAACACTACTCCCGAATGCTGCAACCATTCTGGTTTTGCGGCATAGATTCTATGTGCCATTGAGCCCTATGGAAGATTATATAATCAGTTACATTACCGGATCAGGAGTTAAATATCAGGGTCAGTATTGTATAGTTTTTCGGGTTCTTGAACCCCTTAACTCTTTGCTTTTTTCTTATCTAATCTTTGAATGAAACTGATTCAGAGAGCAATTCAGCAACCCATTCCGATGCCAGAGGTTGGATGTGTGTTAGTTGCTACAGAAAAGCTCGACCGAGAACCCAACTTTGGGAGAACTGTCGTCCTCCTCAGATTAGGAACCAGAAATCCAAGAGACGGCCCCATTGGAATCATCCTAAACCACCATCTCCATATTAAGATCAGGGACATGAATCCCTCAAACACTGAGGTTGGCATACCGATCAGTTGCTGCAAGAAATCAAGTCCGACTACTGGGTCGTCGCTGCTTGCAGCTCAGGTTTGATCAAGTCTTCCGCACACTCACCAATTTTGTGGGAGGAGATTTGCAGTTGATGAGAGGGCAATATTCTGATTTGAGCAGCAAGCCAAGACTAGATGACTAGGGTCATGAACTCAGGTTATAACCATGATCTGCTACTTTTAAATAACAATTGTACATGTTGCTTCATTTATTACTCTCTTTTTTTAAGGTTTAGGTTTAGATTTATATTGGATATATGTCAAAATTAGCTTTTGTGAATGCATGGTTGTTTTGTTAAATATCTGTTATTCTTTTGATAAATCTTCATCTAAAATGTCATTATCTTGGGATGGTTGTTTGTGTTGAGAATTCTACTAAAGCAAAAACATAGATTCACAAATGTCTCACAGTTTGCTCATTATAAGTTTGACATGAAGAACCAAATCGTTAAGGCAGAAAAACTGGAGTGAAGAATTCATGTTTTCTCACATTCAAACATCCAAATAACTTGCTGGTGAAAACACTCCAACTTCTTTTCTTCAATGTATTAAATAAAACAAACAGAACAGTGGCCACAAATTTCTGCTGCAAGAACACTTTCTGATGCAGAAGGAACCAAACAACTTGAATTAAACTGAAGAATACAAATTAAGAGAGACAAACAAAGGATGCAAAAAAAAAAAAAACAAGTTGATAAACATCAGTAATTCATCAAATGTATGTGTGCATATACCTGGATCTTCTTTATAGTCACATCTTCGATATGTTTGCTCATCACTTGGAAACACAATGAAAACCGTTGCAGGCCGCTAGCCAAATCGAAAACAAGACCAAGCAAAGGATGATGTCCGCGGAGACGACGAGCTTTACATGGCGCCACCACAGTTTGTATCCGATCAATGGTTGCGACCGCGGCCTATTTGAGCTCAAATTCTGCAGTTCTTGCTGCATTGGCATGTTGATGATCACCATGCCATCTTCGTCTTCCTCGCTTCTTCTGTCGCTTTGATGCTTGTCGTTTTCGAGCAAAGGCCGGTCGGTTGAAGGTGAAGCATCGCTCCCCTCGCCGTTGTCGTCGCGGATCAAAAAGGAGGAACGAGGCGTGCATTTGAGCGTGGACACCAAGTGTTCGATGACCGAAATCAACTCCTTCCTGGGGGACTTCCTGAAGGCGGCCCTGATGTTCTCCAGGAATGTGAGAACTGCCAAACTACCCGCGCTGGGATCGACGATCGCAAAGTAAGTGTAGCCGTCGGCGATCAAGAAGCCGAAGGTCCTCATTCCGGCGGTGTGGGAGTACCAGTAATGGAAGACGGGGGCGTTCTGAAGGCACTCGGCGGCGAGGGTCTCAAGCTCCTGGCCGGCGTTGTTGTAGAAATAGATCACCTTTCTGCCTTTGGCGACGCAGCAGTAGACTGTGCTGATGGCCGGTGGACTCATCGGCGAATTGGGGGAAAGCAGCCTCACCGACCGAGAACGCCTCAAATTCATCAAATGCCCGATCTTTCCGCTTATCAGATCGAAAATTTCTGCAGAAGACAGTTCATCCCCCCGAACCAAGTTTTGGTTATAGGGTTTTGGTGGACAAACTGTAGCCGATCTCGAGCTTACCGCTCCAAATCGAGAATCTCCTTGCTGTCGAACGCGCGAAGATAGGGTAAAATGGCAGCTTAAAGAGAATCTTTTGGACTTACAGATCAAAATCAAACGACGGGACGACGAACCACCTCCCAAATCCAATCCACGCGCAGCTCGATCTCTGATTTGGAGAACAAGGGAAGAAATGGAGTGCGAGAGAAGCCGCGATCCGTCGATCGGAAGCATAAAATGGCGATCGGATTCGACTTCGCTCACATCAGCCAACAAAACGTCCGGCGCCGCCTCCCTTCATTTCCCAGAGCTCGACGGCGACTTCTCCTTCGCGTGGATTTCTCCTGTAGGCGACTGGAAATACAAATTTATCCATAATCCCCCAAAACCGTACTCGGTTTTTGATTGGGTGATAGAATCCGGACCCACATAATGGATCGGTTGGGTTCGAAAAGGACTAGCATGAATGATGAAATATAATAATGAGAAGAAATATTCAGATAAAAAAATTATTTTTACTCATTTATTTATTTATTAAAATAACACTTAATGGCTCTCCCTAACTTTTTCATACAATTTCAGAGTTGACTTTAGCGAATGTTTGAGTGGACTTTTATTTTTTTTCATAAAAAAGATGATTTTTGAAAGAAAAAATGTATGAAATTGCTCTTGATCAAATGTGCTGGAAAGGCACTTTGAGTGAGGGGTAATTTTTTTACATAAAAAATAACATTGATTTATAATTACGATGATAATATACTTCATTTATGATTATGATAAGATAAAATTCATAAATAATATTATGAAATATAATATTATAAATATAAGATTTATCTTCCCATTATGTAAAATGCACTATATAAATTTGACTTATCTCACGCTGCATAATTATAAATTGTTGAAAAGATATATATGTATTTTTTTAATAGATATGAACTTTCAATGGTGATCAAAATATGAGTGAGAAGACATTTTATCCACAATTTTGATTTGAGAATCATCAATATCACCAATATATAATAAAGGATATATTGTAAAATTATTCTTTTAAATAAATAAAAATAATAATATCTAAATTTGAGCAATGGTAAAACCTTAAAAAATTCATAAATAATTCTGATTTAGTGAATAAATTTATAATTAGACGAAAATATTAATTTGCATACAGATATTAATATTTATGATCAAAAACATATTTTAGTTGGTTTCTAATAGTTTAACTATGTTAACTCTCACTCAAATAAAGCTGAATTAGCTAAAGAAAGCAGCTAACTCTTCTAGCTAAAATAGAAAGTGACGTTCAATTTTTAATTATAATATATTTATAGAATTTATTTTTTAAAATAGGACATATAATCATGAGATGTTAAATTTTATATTTTTTAATTTATCCATAAAAAAATTTCATGAATCAAATTAGTCATCTTAGATTCAATATTATTATTCATAAATGATACAGTGAACAATAAAAGGTACGATGGTATTTTTATATATCGTATACCATTTAAGTCCGCAGGGTGGACTATCGATTTAGAAATCGCTGTAATTATTTATATGTTTCGTTTTAAAAGTCAATTTTTGAACGTGTATAAATTTATAAATTGTATTTGAATAAAAAAATATCTACCTATTATCAAATAAATGTTATTCTTATTTTTCAGGGATGATTTATCAGGTCTTATGAATATTTTTCAGAATAAATTGAGTAGTGTTCGTAATAGATGATTTAGATCAATCGCCTATTAAAAAAATTTATTTATTAATTTATTAAAATCAAAACTAAATCTTTAAATGCCTAAATAACTATTACTATACCATAGTGCCGGGCTTAAAAACAAAAAAATAAAAATAAGAGGACAATCATTGAATTTTAATTGAAATTACTACATAATATACTATTTATTAAAAGTGTTATTATTACATTAAATTATTCTAGTTTTCTTCACGATGGGCTTCAATTATTATGGTTAGACTGATCATTTTAATATTTTATAATATGAGGGGCGGAGTTAGGCCTTAAATGAATCAAATATTATTAATAAATTTGATGTTGGATTTAATAAGAGTTTATTTATGTTTATTTAATACATATAA
>JBBUKS010000035.1:8618890-8631962 GCA_038050645.1 Hedychium gardnerianum
GTTGAGCCCTGAATATGACAATAAGCTTGTCCGAGACCAGTGAAGATAGCTCGACCCCAAACGAGGGAGGTTGAGCCCTGAATAGGACAATAAGCTGGTCTGAAACCAGTGGAGATAGCTCGACCCCGAATGGGGGAGGTTGAGCCTTGAATAGGACAATAAGTTGGTTCGAGACCAGTGAAGATAGCTCGACCCCGAACGGGGGAGGTTGAGCCTTGAACAGGAAAATAAGCTGGTCCGAGAGCAATGAAAATAACTCGATCGCGAACGGGGAAGGTTGAGCCCTGAACAAGACAATAAGCTATCTGAGACCAGTGGAGATAGCTCGACCCCGAACAGGGAGGTTGAGCCCTGAATAGGACAATAAACTGGTTCGAGACCAGTGAAGATAGCTCGACCCCGAACCGGGGAGGTTGAGCCCTGAATAGGTTAATAAGCTAGTCCGAGACTAATGAAGATAGCTCGACCCCGAACGGAGGAGGTTGAGCCCTGAACAGGACAATAAATTGGTCCGAGACCAGTGGAGATAGCTCGACCCCGAACAGGGGAGATTGAGTCCTGAATAGGACAATAAGCTGGTATGAGGCTAGTGAGGATAGCTCGACCCCGAACGAGGGAGGTTGAGCCTTGAATAGGATAATAAGTTGGTCTGAGACCAGCGGAGATAGCTTGACCCCAAACGGGGGAGATTGAGCCCTGAATAGGACAATAAGCTGGTCCAAGACCAGTGAAAATAGTTCGACCCTGAACGAGAGAGGTTGAGCTCTGAACAGGACAATAAGATGGTCCGAGATCAGTGGAGATAGCTCGACCCCGAACGGAGGAGGTTGAGCCCTGAACAGGATAATAAATTGGTCCGAGACCAGTGGATATAGCTCGACCCCGAACGAGAGAGGTTGAGCCCTGAATAGGACAATAAGCTGGTCCGAGACCAGTGGAGATAGCTCGACCCCGAACGGGGGAGGGCGCAACTTTAGCAGAGATACTCGACCCCGGATCGGGGGGAGAGCGGAGCTTTATCGGTGATCCTCGACCCCGAATGAGGGGGGAGTTCAACGCTTTAGCGGAGATATTCGACCCTGGATTAGAAAGGAGGGTGGAGCTTTATCGGAGATGCTCGACTCCGGATTAAGGGGGAGTTCGACGCTTTAGCAGAGATACTCGACGCTGGATCAGGGGGGAGGGCGGAGCTTTATCGGAGATTTTCAACCCCGGATCACGGGGGGAGTTCGGCGCTTTAGCGAAGATACTCGATCCCGGATCAGGGGAGAGGGCGGAGCTTTAACAGAGATCCTAAATCCCGGATCACGGGGAGTTCGGCGCTTTAACGGAGATCCTCGACCCCAGATCAGGGGGGTTCGACGCTTTCGTCGATAGAGAATCACTTGAGTACCTTCAAGCAAAGTTGCAGGGATAAGCAATAATATAGAACTATATAAATTCGGACCTGATGCGTAAATTGGAGGTGATTCCGCCACTATCCTAAAGATAATAGCTCGGTCCCTTCTCTTGCACCATGACGGCGACGAATCTGTCAAAATATCCCAATGTCATGCATCTGAAAATCTTAGCTTAGGACCTAATGTTCCCACAGACGGTGCCAATTTGTTTCTGCGCCAAGACCTTGGACGGACGAGCCACCGGTGAGCTGGAGCTTGTGTTGACTAAGTCGTCATGTAAAGAAGATCGTCATCATTGCCGAGGGAGACTGGGAATCCTGAGAGGACAATCACGAGTATACACTCTGACGCTCAAGTCAGGCTTCGGCGGAGTATATGAAGCAGATAAGCAGTACTGTAATAAGGTATGTAAAGACTAAATGTAAAGACATACCAGACTCGCAAGAGCGGGCCGAAGACGGCTCGGAGCCAGAGGACCGGAGGCGGCACGAAGCTGAGAGGCCGGAGGCGGCACGGAGTCGGGTACAATAGGTGGCACGAAGCCGGATGCAGTAGCGGCACGAAGCCGAGAGACTGGAGGCGGCACGAAGCCGGAAGGGCTGAGGGGTCGAAGATGGCGCGACAAGGGCCCGAAGGTCGTATCGGTGGCCGGAGACCGTCGGGCTCTGAGAAAGGCATGTAATCGGAGGGCCGAGACGGCGCGGCAAGGGTCGGAACATAACGGCTGCTCGAAGGCCGGACGACTCGAACGCCCGAACATGACAGCGGCTCAAAGGCCGGATCAGCGGCCGAAGACCGTGGAGGCGGAGCGTGACAACGCGGCGGCTGTGGCTCGGAGCTGTGGCCGATAGCGGAGTTGTTGCCAGCGGCAGAGCTATGCCAGTCCCAGCAGCGGGAGAGAGACGGAGTTGGCGGCAATGGCTGCAAGATCCAGCGTCAGGGGACTGAGCGTGAGGGAGAGGGGTCTGTGGCTCGAGGGCGAGGAGCTCGCTAGAGAAGGAGAGGAGGCGGTGGTCCTCGGTGCTGGTGTGATTGCTACAACGCTGGGACTGCGCGGAGGCTTCGGCGCTAGGGCCCACGAGGAGGTGGTGTTGGCACGGGAGGCCGCGCAGAGGCGACGTTGATGGTGGAGAAGGAACAGCAGCCGGCTGGCTTGGAAGAGAAGGCGGCAGCGCTGGCTGGCCGCGGCGCGCGCGATTCCCCCTTGCGTCAGAGGTGACGGCGGAGAAGAAAAGGGGGACTCCGGAGAGGCGGCTTCCGGCGAGGTGGGGTTTGGCAAGGCGGTGAGAGAGTTAGAGAGGAGGTGGCCCGGCCACGACGGCAACGCGTAAGAGAAGAGGAAGAAGTCCCCCCATCTCCCGTGAGAGGCGGCCTCTCTCCTCCCCCGCCCTTTTTCCTCTGTAACCCCCCAATATTGAAGAAAAATGTACAACATACTAATTGAGCACTGATGTTCGCCCAGGTTGCATCAGCTGCTCCAGCAGTATCTGTGAAGTGGCCTGCTGATATTCTATTATTTCAATGGAAATAAAAAGGTTGGATTTTTATTTCAATTGTCTGGGCATAAATCGCCCTCACATTTTATGATATTCTATTATTTAGTAATCTTGATTGGTTGCTTCATTGGCAAGAGGGATGCTGAAGTGGCCTTAGAGAAAGAAGTAAGCGCAAAGAAGCAGAAGATAAAAAATTGAGAGTGTTGTCCCAAAGGAGGATAACCTTAAGAAGGATCTTAAGAATGTTCCTTTGAAAAAGAAATCAGAAACAAGCAGTTCAGAAGATGATTCCTCATCTTACTCTGAAGAAGAGGTGTGTAACATTGCTTTTTTTTTTCCTCATAAAAAATCTCTCTGGTTTAACTTAATATACTGATAGCTTGCTGATGATTATTTTCTTTATTTTTTATTGTGTCAAATTTTTCTCAGCCATTGCCTATGCCATTTCAACTGTGGCAATAGATTTCTATAAGTTGTATACATGCCAAAAAAAATACCAAGAAGCTTTACTTAGTTATCTTATCTTGTGCATATCCAAAAATCAGGTCAAAGTTCCTCTGAAGAAGCAGAATAAACTGGCAAATTCTCTGAAGAAAAAGTCAAGTAGTAGCGGGGAATCTTCTTCAGATGATGTAAAGTTCGACCAACATAACACTGGCAGTTTCTTCATATTTAATCTCTTCCTCCCAAGTTTTCTCTCACAGTCATGCTGTCTGTGATACATGTTCATGTTCTTCAATGATTTTTTTGAATCTGTGCAGGAACCTGCTAAGACAGTTCCTGCTTCAGATAAAAAAGCTGCAGTTGCCACTAAGAATGGTTCTTTTGCTGCTGTAACCAAAAAGGGGAAAGAAAGCAGCATCTCTGAAAGTGATTCTGACAAGGATGAAGTGAGTTTCTATTGTGACATAGTTCTTAAGTCGTTTGAATTCAACCATTGATGCGTTTATGCTAGTAGTCCTACACTTTCATTTAGAATAGTCATGGTAGGTTCAGGAATTCTCGCCAATTGTCATCAAAATGCAATTCAAATTTTTACAGATTGCTCGAGTTAATTTTGACAACTATAATGTAGTGGGATCGTTGTCCTTTTTATTACTTACGATTCTGACCCATCTTTGAAAACCAAACCTGTTACTGAGACTGTCAAAAAAGAGAGCAGCAGTAGTGAGGAAGATGAGGATGATAGCTCTGAAGAAAGTTCAGATGATGAACCTTCAAAACAGCAACAAGCTAAGAAGGTAACTCCTATCTTTTCAGTCATGTATGTTGTTAACAAGCTAAGAAAGTAATTCTAGCTTTCCTATTCTTTTAATTATATATTTTCAGTTATCAAAATTTTCACAACTTATCAAGTTGTGTCTCACATGGTTAATACTTTCTTCTTATGTTGCTAGGTGATTCAAGCATCTAAAAAGAGCAATAACTCTGACTCATCTGAGGAATCCTCTGATGAGGAAAGTGAAGATGAGGAGCCACTGAAGACTCCGAAGAAGGTATTTTTGAGTAGTAGATACATGCATGAGCATGTATGCGCCCTTTGCTTAAATGGAAATTATGTGTCTGTGTTAGTAGTGCATTAGAATTGGGATGGCATGCATGATCTAGTACTACTGAACTTAGCTTGTGTTTTTGAGAAATCATTTCATAAAGCAAAGTTTTCTTTGCATCAAGGAAAATCAAACTAGGTAACCTCTCTTGTAACATTTTCTTCTATACCCTTTTCTTTTACGGTAGTTCCCTTCCCTCATAGGAGGCACTGCCTAGAGGATTCATCGTTTATTTTAATGCATCATTTGAGTTTTTTTTTTTGCATGGCTGGTCTCACCTAGTGGCATAAGGTTTGGTTGTTGTATTTGAAATTTTTTTTGCACGCTATAAATTTATTATTTCGGAGCAAATTCACAATCTGTCTTAGAGTCGGATTTTTCTACTTCAGTTCTGGTTCAATTCAGCCCATCTAGTTTGAATTGTTTGCTATCTATTTGATCTTGCACAGTGGTTAGTTAAAATAATTGATGATTCAAGTAAACAGTGAAATTTTTGGTAAGTTCATATTGCTTTCCTTTATTTGAAATCAAGGAATTTCTGATATGTCCAAAGTTGTGGGTCTTGAAGATTTAACCTCTTTGCATTCAACTCTACTAATTTTATGAGCACTCATCTTGATTCGATACCCTAGGATGAATTTCAAGTTCTGCCATGATCATAAAACACCCTGGATTCCAATTTTAGGGTCAGAAAATCTCTGATAGACTGGCATCATCATTATTATCGCTTAAATTTTGGTCATCCATCTTTTTGTGAGTAATAGCAAGGTTATGTTTGACACAACAGTCATCACTAACTTTGACCTGCTTGTTTTGGTGTTTCTATGAGATGGTGTTGTTGCTAATGCAGGATAACGATGTTGAGATGAAGGATGCTAGTGTGGTTAGTGCTGAAAAACAAACTGCTACGAAGTCTGAAAAGAAAACGGTATCATCCACTGTTTTGTTTTATGTATGATTGTCAACAATTTTAGTTCGTTTTCTGTTCATATAAACTGATTTTTCTATTCTTTATTATCTTAAAATTGTTACAACCCAGAATCAAGCACCTGGATCCCGAACACTATTCATTGGAAACTTGTCCTATGATGTTGGACAAGATGATGTGTAAGTGTAACTTAATATGAAATTTACTATGATGCTTCTGTATTATATATACAACTTTTGTGATGTAATATTTTGATTTTCTTTCTTTCAGGGCTGAATTCTTCAAGGCTGCAGGGGAAGTTGTTGATGTGCGTCTGGCTTCAACAGAAGATGGAAGCTTCAAGGGATTTGGCCATGTCGAATTTGCTACTGAGGAAGATGCTAAGAAGGTTTATCATCTTGAATTGTTTAATCTGCTTCAGTCATCCAGCTTCCTTTTGGACATTTCATCTCTATTAGAATTTAACCATTGCAAGTGTTCCTTACATAACAGTGATTCAATTGTTTTATGGGGTTCATTGAATTTAACCATTGCAACTGTTCTTTACATAACAGTGATTCAATTGTTTTATAGGATTCATTTGTCTTTTCTTTCCTTCTGTAGGCACTTGAATTGAATGGCAATGAATTATTTGGTCGTGGTGTTAGACTTGACGTGGCCCGTGAAAGAGGTTCCTATACCCCTCAGAGCGGGTAAGTTCTCAACTAAAGCTGGTTAAGGCCTTAAGGGGAAGACATTCTAATTTGAATGATTTTTTTCAGTCTCATCATATTTGCACATAAAAAAATATATTCTCAAATGGGTTCATCTAAAACTTTTTTGTTTGTAATATTTCAAAGGATGCACATCTATTCTTTTTCTTTTGCAGCAAGGATAACTACCAAAAGGGAAGCAAAGGTCAGAGTCAAACCATATTCGTGAGAGGCTTCGATAGATCACTTGAAGAGGATCAGGTATATTATTGTATTTCAATGCATCTTGTATTCTCCTCTCAACTGCTGTTAAACAATGACGCTTGGCACTTGTACAGGTTAGGAGCTCTCTCGAGGAGCATTTTGGCTCATGCGGAGAGATTACTCGAATCTCCGTTCCCAAGGATTATGAAACTGGAGCTCCCAAAGGGTATGTTCCTTTTAATCCAATCTGGTTTCTACTTGCATAGCAATATAAAGCTTGAACATATATTTGTGTTATGAAACTCTTATTTTTTTATTTTTTTTTATTTTGATACTTTCATGTTTTGTGTCAGGATTGCATACATAGACTTTAAGGATCAGGAAAGCTTCAACAAGGCGTATGAGCTCAATGGTTCTGATCTTGGAGGATACACATTAACTGTGGATGAGGCGAAGCCAAGAGCTGATAATCGTGATGGTGGCTGGAGCGGTGGCAGGGATGGTGGAGGTAGAAGCGGTGGCAGATTTGGAGGAAGAGACGGTGGCAGACGTGGTGGAAGGGGTGACCGTGGCAGGGGACGTGACTTTGGCGGCAGGGGCCGTGGTCGCAGTGGTACACCATTCAGACCGCAAAGTGCTGGGACAGCTAGTACAGGTTTGTGAACAAGTATAATCACTTTGGATAATCTCATGCAGTTGTTTTCATTTTTGATGAATTTACCATTTTGCAGGGAAGAAGACCACTTTTGGCGATGATTAGTCATATTTGCAATCTTCATTGAAGCTCAGTTTTATCGTGCGTGCTGTGTTGGAGCAGCTCTTCCTATCGTCTATCCAACCTGTTAAATTTTACTCCCGTCTTAAAGCAACATACTTTTGTGCGTTCCATATTTATTTTCATTCTAGTGTATGAGGTATTGAAACTAGCTCCGGACTCAAATGTTTAGGACAGCAAATCTTATCATATGCAATTTATGAGTTTTTTGTTATATTGAAAGGTTTGAAGTTTAAGGTAGTTTGTTGATTGTTTTTAAATAGGATTTTAATTTTATCAACTTTTTTATTTGGCTGTGGTCGCTTGTGTGAAAATATCTTCTAAGCTATTGGTTGTGAATGTCTTTTACTTTTTGTTTCTTAGATGTTCTTCCTTGATGGTTGTATGATGTTTGGATAAGATTACGGTAACAAAAATAATTTTGAAAAATATTCAACGTATTTCTTTTTCGTTTATATTTTGAAAAATATTACTCTTGCAACAAATTTTCATTAATGCGGATTTCGTAGAAAGATTGAAAGTACATGAGGTTACTTTCTTGTCGCTATAATCACAAGGTCATACCGTAATAATTTCATCAAAAAATAAATTTCTGATTAAATAATAAATCTTTCATAAATTTAATATTAAATTTCAATGAATTTAGTTTAATTCAATTTTAACCAAATATTCAACTCTAACTCGACTCCTGTTTCATTTTAGCTTATATTTTGTCCAAAATCATCCGCAATTGACATTTGCTTTCATGTATAAAACGCAAGGGCATTCATTAAACATCCTAAGCCATGACATCAAAATTTTCAACCAACTACTTTAACTGATTACATCCATGCTATTTGTTTGCCTTGCAAAATAAGAAGTGACATGATTTTGATATGAAAATAAGGCAGCAAAAATGGCCAAAACCAAAAGGAAGAAAAAAGCATTTGTATAAAGATCATAGCTTTCGCCTTCATGTAGAACAAATTCTGCATGCACGATCAATTTCTTTGAGTGGTGCTTTGCAATATGTATGAGGCTTTACTTCGAACCTAAAACATAGCATTACGAAAATTTCATGACATTTGCACACAAACAAAAGCTTTTCATTGATCAATTCTTTGCGCCCAAGTGATGCATATCAAAACAGGCATTGTAGATAAAGACTGTCTTTTCATATACCTTAGATGCATATGATCTCCAATCTGTGCTTGTGATTTGGGTCGAGCAGTTTTGCAAATATTTGCACCACAGGTCGGTAAGTACAAGATCTTCACCCGGACGATGACATAAGAGCGAATTCTCTACTACAACCAAATAGATGTATATCTTGAGGAAGTCACAGTCTTTCTCCTTCATATTGACAGACAAAAGGAACTCCAGAACTTCTCTATGGCTATTCGCCTACATGGAAAGTACTTGGTTCAATATAAGCACAAATACTGAGAGTTACTTGTCATTTGCAAACTCACCTTTTCGCCAAACTGTAGTATAAGGAATTGAAGGGCGATTTGACTTCTGAGATGCTTGCTACGGTTGTTAGTAACAGATATGCATTCCAAGATCCTTAATGAGTTGATATCATTTGCGATTCTGCAGTTGTAATCAGGCCCATTGTTATGATAAAAAAAAGAGATGCAAATTGAATTTTAGTTTAGCTGAATGCATGCAACACTTACCTGGAAACAACAGACCGTGCTACTCTTTCACAACTGGCATCCCACTCTTCCTCCCGAAAATATCCAATCATCGATTGCATGCACTCATTTAAAATGAGTAACAAACCCTGAAGTTGGCGATCCAACACAAGGTGAATAATTATGCTAAGGAATTCCTCTGCTTCTGAATTAGAGAAGATAGATTGGTGATAACTCCTGTAACAGAAGAAAATGAAATATAATTACCCAATATGAAATTCAAGAAGAACCATATATAAGCTCTTTTCATTTTGATTGATCTGTCGATGAAAATTTAATAATAGAATTATATGAATGGATTTGTGTAAGATAACTCTCATGTTTATAAATTGAAAGTTTGAAATCAATGATCTTTCTGAAGCCAAGAAGCTCGAAACATCTGCATACAATGCTACTAACTCCATTTGACATATTTACTACAATAGAATATGACATTTGGATGTGCTCTCGACGCATGCATACTTTGCTAATATTAGTTGTTCCAGGAACAAAGTGGAAAAAAAAATCAGATTGATCGCATTTACCTTATCTGACAACACAAACACAAAAGTTTGATCCAGGAACTAATATTTCGAGGTGGTCCTTCAAGACAATCTGGTACAGAAAATAAGAAAATTAAAACAAGCCATTGCCCTGAGATTACAAGTCATGGCTTTTGATAAAATAAGCAAGTGTACTTGATATAACATTGGAAAATATTTGATCAGCAATTTCACATGGTATACTGTTAAGAAAACTATTACAATCATATAATAACAGTCATAGTAACTTTATAACATTCCCTATTAAAGCCATAAAGTGAAAATTTGGATTCTATTTGTTCATGAAATGGATTCTTGTTTGTATCAGTCCAAGAATGATGATTAGATTCGAAATTGCATTCAAGATGACTAAATAACGTATTTACAAATCTAAATTGCAGCACTTGAATATTCCTGCAATTGCTAATTGCAGGCAACCAAGCATCCATAAGAAAGAAGACAAAAAGTTAGATCCATGTGTAAAAATGGCCCTATATACATAGACAAGCACATGATAAATGCCATAAATGCCAGTGTCACTACACCTACTCATGAGATGTTGGTGTCTTGCTTCAATTTTATCTACAAGCATCCCCAAAATGCAGTAACCTTTCATATTATTTTTTTTCATCAATGGAGATAAATTTAGGTACAAGTATTAACCTGGTTGGGCTTCTTTCGAAGATGTTGAATGACTATCAAACATATCGGCCATATATCCATAGCTTTCCAGAGCTTCCATCAGTTTGTGATAGTTAGGAAACCATCCCAGTGATACGAGTGGTTTATCAGCCTGCAAAGCTTAAGGATCTAGACATGGTATACAGAGATCATTAGGTTCTTAAGAAATGAAAAAACAGAAGCCATACCTTATCTTTAGATAGAAGAATATCACACCAGAACTCACATGCAGCATCTTCTATGTCCTCGTTTGGAGAGTATAACACTAAATATAGAAAATAATGATTGATATATTCAGAGTATTTAATTGTTTGCTAGCAACATGACTGACAAAGACACAAGACTTACATTTGTGGAACACCCAATTTGCCACAGAGTCTTCCACATGGCCAGATATGAAGGTCAATTTAGGTAGCCATCTATTCACCAACAATCCTTCGAGGAAGCATTCTTCTGCAAAAAAAGGAAAGCACACACTTCAAAAGATGGCAAAATCAACAGTTAGCAGTTCATGGTTGAGACAAACCAACAATAGCCTCTACTGAAATTTCAGAGATGGAATGGCATTCAGCTCATATACTAACTATAAATTATCAAATAATACTCATTAACAAAATAAATGTATCTAAGTGATGTCAACAAACACGATATTTATTCTAGGAGCAGATAATTTACAAGATAATCAATGGACGTTTAAAATGGGTCCCTGTAATCTAATGTCTTTGACGTAGCTTAGTAGGAAATGCACTTGCAAAATCATGCTTCCCAATGCCAATGAAGCTTAGCAATATGGTATAGCAAGCAACTAAAATACTGAGGCATGAAGATTATATCCATAATCAGATGGAGAAAATTAAAGAAAAAATAGTTTACGTAACTTCATCAAAAGAAAGAAGAAATTATATATTTAATTTCCCACCTTTTTGGTTCACAAAAGTAGGCTGATAAACCATGGTTTAAAATTTCGAGTTGTATCAGAGTTTTGGTTTACGACCGGAACGATGTCGTTTCGGTATTCTTATCTTGCCATGCCAATACAGTTTCGGTACTTTTTAAAATATAAAATATATTAATAAAAAAATATTATTATAATATTTGATTACTATAAATACTCAGTATTAGGTTAAACTAATATTTTAAAAATTATGAATGAGTAAAAGTCAATTTAGGATTAACTAAAGTCTAGACATAATGATTAAGATCAAATAGTTTAAATTAAATGGAATTTAATTTATTTTAATGAAAATTTTCCTATGTATTTAAGGAGGAAAGGAATAAAAAGAATTTTTTCATGTATTTAAGGATTTTTCATGTATTTAAGGATGTTTAATGGATCCATTCATTGAACATTTGTCTTAGTTTAATGCTAGCTGACAACCTAATGCAATTCTCCCCCTTTATCCGGGCTTGGGACCCGCCATGACGAGGTAATTCGTCATGGACGGAGTTTATTAAAAGAAATTAAAATATAGCGAGGAAGGAGAAAGAACTAAGAGAGGAAAGAATTAACTATTAAATTTTTTTAAAAAGTTAACCGTTAAAAAAATAAATAATTTTTTTAAAATTAGAAAAAAAAACTCAACGCCCTAGCACCACTGCTGAGGTCTCATGTGAGGCATCTGCGAAGCCTTGCAGGGTCGTGCCGATGTCGATGACGTGCCGTTTGATGAGCAGAACGATAAGTTTCGCCCATGTCACCCGGTACGGCATGAGATTTTAAACAATGCCATAAACATCAAAAAAGGATGTAGAAAGGGCCATGAAATTTGTCAAGTATGATAAATAACTTGCCTGAAGACCAATCATCTAGACAAAATTGATTAGAAAGAAAAAAAAAACAAGAAATCAAAATGAATAAGGTTTCAATGAGATGAAATTGTCAAATCACGGCTCATATCATGAATCTGTTTTTGGTGAATTTACAAACCAAGAATCATAAAAGATGATGTATTGGGCCCAAAGATGGTCAAGGTGCAAATTGGACTTGCCTATCAACATCAAATAGACTGAGTCTTGGTGTGGCCACTTGTTGACTCCTTTTTCTGTTAAATAAACTTGAACCACAATGGGAAAAGAAAAACAGTACAATTACCATTGGATCGTGAATCAAATGATTAAAAATATTTACATAAGTGGATCTTTTAGGTGTTTATTTTTATTTTTTTTTAATTTTTGCATTTCAGGGTAACAACTTCTATCTATAGGTATTGCACATTCAGGAGAATTAAATGAATCAACTAACAGTTCCATGCAAAAACTAAGTAGAAAAAGAACAGTAGGTTCGCTCTTTGACAAACACAAGTTTCCAATAGAGCAGGGTTGAAAGGACACCAAACCAAGAACTCTGAAAGATTCAGCAGAAAATTCAACCAGGACCATTGCTGAGTGAAGCAAAGCCCATGAGAGAGACAGAAATCTTGAGAACTTCACACAAATCAAATAAAAAAATAGATTAAACCCAGATCAGTGTTTGAATCTTCGCTTTAAAAAAACAAGGTATTATTTATCTGTTAAGCAGGCATGAAATTCACATTGTTAAATTTTCATCAAAGGATTCTTTGACTATTTTGATAACCAGCATGACCATGATTCCTAAAACATCTGCCACCCTTTCTCAAATACCTAGAAAAAATGCTCCACAAAACTTGATTAAGAAAAAAACATATTTTTGTTATCATATTATCCTTGAACCAAGGTATATACACAAACACATTCAAATGACACAGTGAAAACCAGTATTTGTTATGGTTAACCCAAAATTTAAAATAATTTAATTATTATGCAAGGACATATAGTAGTAATTCTCAATGCGCAAGGCCACATGACACTATTTGTTAAATGCTAATGAAACCATAACACTAGCCGAAAGTCAAACAAAAAACATATACAAACCAATAAATGCAAAATTAGACTATGAAAGATGTCATACGACTAAGCACGTGAAAATTGAAGTACTAGTAGGAGATGAGAGAGAAAAAGAATCAACCATAGGAATATATCAGGAATATGATAGAAATTTTGATACCTTGCCCTGCATTACATTGAAAAACTGAGTCAAGATCGCCAACTGACGGGAACTGCAGAAGTTGACAATTTGACAAACTCATGGATTCAAATAATGGTGGAGACTTCTGCATGAACAAATAGAC
>JBBUKS010000035.1:8654117-8677400 GCA_038050645.1 Hedychium gardnerianum
CATTTGCTAATTGTATTTTTAAATCAATGCTAATCTTTTTCAAACTAACATATTTGGTTCTTAATTTGCACAAAAATCTAGACATCAATTTAATACCTTTGTATAACTGATTAGGAGATAGAAGATGTATCTCACTTATCGTGTTAGATTCATAGTTAGAGGTTCCCCCTTCATTGTTGTTTTCCTCTGAAGTAGCTCCCCCTTCATCGATGCTCTCCTCTTGATAGTCGACCGTTAGTGCTAGTCCAGCATATTCTTCATTCTCGAACTCTTTAGATGATGAGTCGCTCCATCTCGCCTTGAGATTCTTATGTTTGGACCTTCTTGTCCTTTTGTCTTTATCTTGTTCTTTCCCTTTCAATTTGGGGCAGTTGTCTTTGATATGCCCTTCTTCATTGCAGTTGTAGCACCTCACCTTTCTTCTTCCTTGAAGAAGCTTTTTGGCCTGCGTCTTATGAAAGTTGTTAGATTTAAAAATCTTTTTCAATTTTCTTACAATGTATTCTTCTTCATTTTTATTAAGTGATGACTCTAAATCCGGTTTGTTCTTGTTTGCTTGCAAGGCTATGTTCTGGTTCGAAGTATTTTTCTCTTCTAGACATACACATCTAGATTCATGTAATTTGAAAGTAGAAAATAAACTTTCTAAAGTACTTACCTCAAGAACTGTTGAGATATAGTAGGAGTCTACTATTGACGTCCATTTTGGTGTACTTGAAAATGCATTTAAAGCGTACCTTAGCGAATCCCGATTCATTACTGTTTCTCCGAGGTTGGTGAGTCCAGTTATTAGCTCCTTAAGTTTTGCATGCAGTTGAGCCACTTTTTCTCCTTTTCCATCCGAAGGTTGGTTAGTTGATTTCGGAGTATATCTCATCTTGCTAACTTGGCCTCCGAGATTTCTTCATGAAGCTCCAGGAACTTCTCCCAGAGTTCTTTGGCCGAATTGTATGCGCCAATCCGATTGACTTCCTGGGATGGTAGAATGCCTAGCAGATGGAATTCTGCCTTCCCATTAACCATGAAGTCCGTCTGCTGCTTCTTGGTCCAAAGATACTCTTCTTTATCTCTTCCATCCTCGTCCTTAGGTTCTTCAAAACCACACTTAATTGTTAGTAGAATATTGAAATCGATTTTGAAAAATACATCCATTCGTTGCTTCTATAGTGCAAACTCCCCCTCGAACTTTGGCGAGTAGATAGTTGATTCAGTCATCTTCTTATTGCTTCAGTTGGTGGTTAGTTCTTCTAAAGCGGACTTGTCTCTGATACCACTTGTAGGAACGGTTGGACCGACTATAGGGGGTGAATAACCTGCAATAAAAATTAACTTTCTTTTGCTACTTACTTAGCAAGGACACTCACTAATTAATTAAGAAAAATAAATGCATAAACAAAAAGAAGAGGCTACATTGTTTTACTTGGTTACAACTTGGGTGGTTGTTAATCCAAGACAAGTTGAAGCACAATAGTAGATCTCCTTCTTCGACAATGGTTGGAGGCGGAGACGCCTCTTACACGAAGTGAATGTACAACAGAAAAATATGAAGCTTAAACAATTGAAAGCGAGTGTGTTATAGAACTAAGAGAATGATGCCTCTATTTATAGCAAACTGATCGATTTAACCGTTTGCTGATGTGATAGTCATGGGGAGCCTCCATTGCTTGAGAGCGCCTCCATCAACATCATCGTCATCCTCAACAATGGGCGTCTGCTGACGTAGCAGTCATTGTTGAGTAGCCCGATGCGATGTGTGCTTAACACGTTTCACAAAACATGCACAGTGGAAGACATTAAATAGTAATAATAAAAATTAATTATTACATTACACACACCACACGCATACAAGGATGCATCTCATGCAGACATGATCGATAAAATAAATTTTGTAAGAATAACATTTACTCTAGGTATACCTTACGGATGATGCGTAAAGGAAAAAGCATCAACTAGAGCGACGTTGTCGAACCTCGCTTTTATTCGTATCCACGTCGAGCTCTTCAAGACAACTCTTTGAGCAACAAGTCTCCCCTCCGATCGGTATGAGCCAAGTGCGGAGGAGATGCGATCCAAGAGAAGGAAGCACAAAGGAATTTCTTCCTTGTGATATTCGACAACAAAAAGGGAAGAACCCTTTTGGGGTGTGACCGGCCAAAGAGAAGAGGAGAGGGAGGAGAAAGAAAACAATACAATTCAATAAATATTTTTCTACTTCTCCAAGTATATATATATTCCTCTTATTGAGTTTGATGATAAAACTCAATTCAAACTCAATATGCCTTAATCAAATTTTAGCCCATTAACCTCTTGATTTGGTTCACAACTAAACCAAGTTGGTTCATGACTAAACCAAATAGGGTCTAAGTCTTCCATAAAAGGTGTGGCCCATCCGTACTTCTATTCCAACAAAATATATTCCATATTTATCCTTTTTTTAGTCCAACCAAACATTATATCTCTTGATCTGAGAATCGAATTCTCAAACTTATTTTATGTATTTTAGATACTCGTAGTGCATGTGATCCAATAGGTTCCTGATTTATCTTGGTCGTCCATAATTAACTATTTAATTATGAATAGATCATGAGTGACACCTAGTAATATATTATGATCCCCAATTAACTAAAAAATCATAGTTGATCACAGAACTAGTTCTGAACCCTTTCAGTAGCTACAGTGAGTCGTGTCTCATTCCTTTCACTTGTCTTATACCCACTTAGTTCAGGACATGATCTATTGTGTATGTCCCCACTATGATAACTACGTCACACCTAGCCCAAGTCATATTTACTTGTCCTGTGGATTCTATACTCGTACATGTGTCTAAGAGTCCAATACTCTTAACATGTGATGCTTTAGCCAAAGACTTTGAGTAACAATCTTGACAAGTGGTCATAAGGTATACGTCTTCTCGCAAGGAGCGGTGAATCCTCTATGGGCTATCCAAACACCTTCGGACACTTCGACTTATATCCAATCATCTTGGGTTCACATCTTCAAGGAGATACTTTGCTTAAGATGTCAAAGCATAAACCTTCTTGACCAAGGTGACTTGAATACCTCAAGTCGAAGGAAACTTACACTCGAGCTGCAGTAAAAACTTCATAGAAGGGTTCTTTCCTTTTTATTGCTGAAAACCACAAAATCACAAGGAAGAAGACTCTTCTTCCTTTATGCTTCCTTCTCTTGGATGAAGACTCTTCTTCTTTTATGTTTCCTTCTCTTGGATCGCATCTCCTCCTCGTTTGGCTAGTACCGATCAGAGCCGAGACTTGTTGCTCAAGGAATTGTCTTGAAGAACTCGGCGTGGATACGAATCGAGGTTCGGTTCGATAACGTCGCTCTAGTTGATACCCTTTCCTTTACGCATCATTCGTAAGGTATACCTAGAGTAATTATTATTCTTAAAAATTTTATTTTATCAATTGTGTCTGCATAAGATGTATCCTTATATGCGTATATGCGTGTGGTGTATGTGATGTAATAATTAATTTTTATTATTACTGTTTAATGTCTTCCGCTGTGCATGTTTTGCGAAACATGTTAAGCACACACAACATCGGGCTACCCAACAATATCGTATCGTCGCACCCTATTCAGGGCTCAACCTCCCCCGACCGTTATATTGTCGGGGTCGAGCTTTTTTGGCTACGATTACATATCGTATCGCTCCGTCCTTTGAAGGGCCCAAACTCCCCCGGCTTGGACATAGTCGGGATCAAGATCCTAGCTGCGATATCAACCTCCCCTTTGCCCAAGGGTGGAGCATATATCGTATCGTCGTGCCCTGCTTAGGGCTCAACCTCCCATGGCTGCTACATTGTCGGGGTCAACTTTTCCCGGTTACGATTACATATCGTATCACTTCATCCTTTGAAGGACCCAAACTCCTCCGGCTTGGACACAATCGAGGTCGAGATCCCGGCTGCAGTATCAACCTCCCTTTGCCCAAGGGTCGAGCATATATTGTATCGCCGCACCCTGTTCAAGGCTCAACCTCCCCCGACCGTGGCATTGTCATGGTCGAGCTTTCCCAGCTACGATTAAATATCATATCGCCCCATCCTTTGAAGGGCCCAGACTCCCCCGGCTTTGACATAGCCGGGGTCGAGATCCCGGCTGCAGTATCAACCTCTCATTTGCCCAAGGGTCGAGTATATATTGTATCGTCGCGCCCTGTTCAAGGCTCAATCTCTCCCGAATGCGACATTGTCGAGGTCGAGGTCTACACGACAGTGATCAAAATTCAAAATTGACTACACCAGGAAAAGCTACAGAAAGATCTTCATTATATAATGAGTGCAAGAGTCTCTCGAAGAAGGAGGTGGAAAACAACAGCATTACATTAAAAATCAAGCGAAATATGATGTGTCTTCAGCAAGGAGGTGATTGTGGCTAATAGAGGGCAGGGGTGCGTCGGCAAGGAGGTGATCGCTATCCTGCAACTGTTGGAGGGTACCGTCAATCCCATGTTGTACTATCCGCACCAGACAGAAGGCAACCATATCGTAGAATTCCTCCGACCGCAGGAATTCTACGATTTAACCAGGTAGTCATGGATGCCCCTTCGGTTACCTCTCGACCAGCCTCCAAGTCGGCTCGAGCTGTAGCTGCCTGAGCTCATGCTTCCTCCAACTGATTTCTGCGGAGGTCCTAACACCTCCCTCCTCCTTTTCAACCTCTTTAGCAGTTTCTTTCTCGCCTCCTTCAAAGCCCGCACCTCGGACTCCAAAGAATCGACCCGACACTTTTCAGTGCTAAGGTTGTGGATAGCCTGAATTTTCTCCACGCACAGGTCCGCGTTCATCCTCCTCATATGGATCATCTCCGCCTGGGTAGAGGCTGGATCACCAAATAAATCCTTCAGTCGGGCAATCTCAGCCCAGGCTTTATCCACTGTGGTCCGCAGGCCAACCACGAGGTCCGAGGACGGGGTTAATGCCAGTTGCGCCTCTAATTTTGCCACTAAGGCAGTCATCTCCCAGTGCCCTCGCCACAGCTCGCCGAAGCGCTGGCCAAACACCATCAGCTTGGATAGATGTTCAGTCCCAATCACCATAAGCTCCTCCGCTAGACTCATGAAGGGTAAGTATCAAGTCGCTTCCTCTCCGACTATCCACCTGATCGCTACAGGACCATGAAGAATAATTTCTAGCTGGGCATCCCCCGGTGCTTCTCTCAGGGATGCCTCCTCTATGGCAACCACAGGCTCCTTGCCCTCCCGACGGTCGGGGGAGCTAGGGGGAGCACAGCAACGTGACGGGCCCTCCCTCCCGGTGGGTGAAGCCCTGGCCCGACCTTCTGACAGTGGGGCACTGTAGCAGGAAGAGAGGTAGAGTCGCCTCTGGATACTTTGGTGGCGGGGCTGAGGTATGAAGGAGTAGAGGCACGGGCCCACTATCAGTCCTGACCCTGACCCGGGAAATCTTCGATCCCGTAGGAGTCAAGGTCAGGGTTCTTGAAAGCGAGATGGGAATGGGGTCTCGCTGTGGAGACGACTGGATTGGACGGCGCTGCGGGAAACGACATCTCTTGTGGGTTATCCTTAGAGGGGTCTTCCGATTCATCGATGTTTACTCTTTCTACAATCGACGAAGGGATGATGGGCGGATCAGCGACTGGGGATACTACCGAGGAAGGACCTACCACCCCTGTCAGGATTGACGGTACGACATGAGAGGTCTCCTCTTGTTGGCGTGCATCCTTTGTAGTTAGATTGACAAGCTTGACTACGTGCCTCCAATTTCTCCGCTGACGGGAGTCTCATCTTGTTCAGAGCTGCTTGCAGCATGGTAGCAATTGTACGGGAAAAATAAAGTTCTCAATAAGAAACCTAAGATATAAAGAATACAGAATCTTATCAAAGGAATCACGCAGAGGGGTCGGGATAGGGCTCAGCCCAAATAAATGCAGCAAACTTTCCTCAAGCAGCAAAGTGCTATCAAAACTCAAGTCTTTCATATTTTCAAAAATTTGGAAAAAACCTCGCTCCAATTAATGATGCTTCAAAGAGGGTGGCTCGGGCAGCCGAGATTGCCATCGAGTTGCCCAAGACACGGGACCAGGGGGTTTGACAAAAAAAATTGGAGCTTCCACACCTTATGAGAGGAAGGAAAGTATTTCAAGAGGTTAACCACGGTTCTGGCAGAAAAGAAAAATACTTCATCATCCATTTTCTTAGGGTAAAAGAAATAATAAAAGACACGGGGAGAAAAAGGAATGTCATATAACCGGAACAAAATAAAAACTTTGGTCAGAATTCGAAAGGAGTTCGGATTCAATTAGGATAGGAGAATGCGAAAGTATTAAGATACTTCCGCGAAGAAAGGAGCAATGGGGAATCGTAGCTCACTTGCTAACTGCCTCTTGAAGAAAGTGAGGTGTCTCGGCGGAGGGCGATCGGGATGGTCATTGCCATTAGGCAGCCTCAGAAGATGATCAACCAGGATACTATAGGTTGTCCTTAACCTATCTAATGAGTCATTGGTGAAACTGGACTCTATCGACCTATACCAAGGGGAGGACGACGAAGGATCAACAGTCATGTCTATGGAAAATAGGGAAACTAAAGAAACTGAGCATAAAAAAAAGGATGGACAGAAAAACTTACAAAATAGAATAGAGAAGGACAAGAGCGATCGGGGACGAAACAAAGACAGACGGCGAACACAATGACGAAAATCACACGAGAAGGATAAGGGCATCCTGTTGAAGGACCTATATATATCGCACTCGCTCAATCCCGGTCGTCAAAAGTCTGCTGTCAAAAGGGCGGGATGAATATTCGACTGTTGGATCAGGCGTAGATATAAGGCTAGAATCTTTGCAATCATCGCAATCCTGGCGACCGCTCGTTATCCTTGCAGATGGTCACATCACATTAATGTGACACAACCTCGACAGTATGGAGATGAACCCAGGTCCGAAAACCAAGACAGATTTCGTGGGATGGATATTTAAAAAGGCGTGACCGTAGTTAATGATACCAAATCCCGCATTTAATGCAAAATCTCGGGTCAAGTCCAAAAGAACACCACTGATCATGCACCCATCTAGTCAGTCGAACTGACGCCTCTTTCGACTAAACTTGAAGGGGAGGCAGGTGATACGGGAGGTAATCTGAGGGTGCCACGTGGTGCATAAGTAAAAGTGGCAGTCAAAAGGGGCTAATAGCCTCCCGGCTACAATAACCTCCTCGGCTCCCAGCTACAACAGCTTCCTCGGCTCCCGGCTACAACAGTCTCCCAGCTACAACAACCTCCCTACTACAACAACCTCCCTGACTACAGGAGCCTTGGCTACTTAACATTACAACCATAAATGCTCCCGTGCCTCCCGGGGCTGATAGAACGTTATCCCCAAAACATATAAAAGGTCACCTGCCCCAGCAGGTCGAGGTACACGTACATACACTTCTAAAAACCCTAGTTATTGTTCATCTTCTTCCTACCATCTCAACTGACTTGAGCGTCGGAGTGACTACGCCGGGGAACTCTCTGATCGTCATTCTAACATTCCCTCCTAATTTTTCCCAAGTAGAGGTACAAACACTTTTCCTAAGAAAAACTCTTTTGGTTGCCTGGAGATAGGCGACGATAGTCAACTCTAGTGTCAACACACCGGTGAATCACGCGTCGGCGTTCCTAGGCGGGATCAATTAATAATTAGAAAAAATATTTAAAAAGACCATTTGAATATAAATAGATTAATAATTTTACATATACATGTCTAGCACATTAGAACTCAATAATATTTATATTTTTAAATCACAAAATGAAAGAGTATAAAATATTTACTAATACAATAATAATAATAATAATAATCGCATTTAATCTTAAGAATATTCTCTTGGTTTACAAGATGATTTAGTTTAAAAGTCAATAAAGTAGCTAATGTAGCGGAAGCTATTAAATTTTTTGATTCAAACATGAACGTTAAAAATAATCTTCTAAAAATCTATTGCCAAGCAATAGACATTTAAAAACTCGTCATTTTGGAGAAAAGAAACGGTAGAATACTATTGATAAAAACTCACTCAAAAATAACTAAACAAATGTTTAAATAATCTCAAAACCCTAACTATACAAAAAAAAATCTAAATTATAAAATAATCCAAAAAATAATAAAAAAGACTAAAAATCTTTCAAACCTTCGAAAAAGCTTTAAATGACATTTTTGGAGTTTGAAACTGGGCAATTATGAGTACACTCGATAATCAACTGTAGATCTCTGAACGAATTTTGATTTGACATATTATAATTCTCGTGATTTAATCGAGTCAAAAATTATGACCTCTCAAAGTTTCTGCATCAACAGCCCCCAATAAAAAATGTGTAAAATAATTTGTAATGTAGGATCCAGGGACGGATCCAGGAATTATACTTGGGGGAGGCTTTAATTAAACTTGATTCAACTATAACTTGACCAAATCAGATCCAAATCAATCCCGGTTCGAACCAATATATTTTTTATTTTCGTGCTTGCTCGATGAATTTTGTTCGACTCTAATCCAATTTTAATTCAGCACCTTTACTCGTGTTCGATGATTCAATTAATTTATTTATTTATTTGGTTAAAAAATTTAAACGTGTGTATCTCTCTTCTCCGTGTTCTCCGTGTGCCCATGCAACCACGTAATTAACTTATCGATGCAAAGATCTAGCCCTGGGTCGATCATCCCAAACTAACTGAATATATTAAAAAAAAACAAGTATGCATGCGGTAGCTTGAAGGCAAAGCTTTTAATTACTCGTTCCAAGTCCTGCTCAGGCAAGGTAAGACTCTCTCCCAGGGACGAAGCCACGTGAGGGCTGGGCTATAGCCCAGGACAGCCCTCATGTGGCTCCGTCCCTGGTTGTTTCTAATCCGCCATCCTTCCAAGTCCATGAAATATTTTCCGAAATATACTCAAAAAGGTTGTTCCTAATCCATCATTCTTCCGAAGTCATGCGCACTGAGTCTTTCCGAAGATATACCCAAAGAGATTATTCTCAATCCGTCACCTTCCGAATCCATGAGATCTCTCAAATGAGTTATTCTCAATTCATCATCTTTCGGAGTCCACGAAAATTTGGGCGTCCTGGACGGCATCTTCAGGTCACATCTGTTGGCCGTTGGCACGTAGATCCGCACAAGCATACTTACAAAGATCGCTAGAGGTGGGGATACGAGGCGCATCATATATCTTCATCAATAAACAACTTCCCAGCACAAATTAGCCCGAGCCTTCCCATTTCATTAAATGAGATCGTCCAAACTCCATGGATTATCACAGATATGATGTAGTACAATGACCAGCGAAATCACAGCTATAAATCACAGCTATCTCCTTGTAGCATACTGCATACATATAGTACAGTGATAGCAACCATTCCAAAGATTCTGCTACGGCCAAACCTCAGCAAGAATCCAGCAACACTCAGTGTGTTTCCTCACGTATGTCCACGGCTATATATGGATGTTGCCAAATATTGCCATGAACAGAGGAAAAAACAGCAGAACACGTAGATTCATATTTGATTTCAGTATTTTCTTTGAAAAAAAGGACTAATTTTTTCTTGATGTTTTGTTCTTCAATTTCTAATTTTTTTTGGATTTCTCGGGAGGAGGAAGAGGAGGAAGAGGAGAAACCGGATAGAAGTGAAAATTTCCAACGACTCGGATATTTAAATTTGATAGAATTAGATAAAGTATGGAGTGTAAAATGAATTTTTTCCAAGAAAAAACTAATTAATTTCAAACGAGTAAGATAAAGTCGCGAAGATGTTGGAGCCTCTCCTTGATGGCGATGGCGATGGCGATGGCGGTTGATCCCAGCACGCCATCGCACAAGCCAAAGTCGCCTTCGGTGCCATCGCAGACTCTCTGTCTCGTCCCTGTCGTCGCCAGCTCCACCGCCTCTCTCGCCGGCTTCTTCCGAGGTTTGTCGTCCCCTCCCCGCTCCTTCGCATCACTCATTAGGGTATCCCGGTCGATCTTAGATACTATTTCCAGTTCCAATTTTCGATTTTCTTTGGTTATGATGTTTATTTGATGGTTAGCTTGCGGGTTTTGTTGCCGCTTCCGTCGAGTTAGGAGTTGGGTAATCCAAAATGTAGAATTTCGGCATTGTGGATCGCTGTTCTCACCCATTTTGCTCCATTGAGCGATTTCTAGCTGTTGAAAAGGATCGGAAGAGAAGTAATTGTTGCTAGAATTTTAATTTGCACAAGTATTCTCAAATCTGGCCTTGAATCTTGAGAAATCATTAACACTATACTTTTTATGTTTAATCTTTATTTTAAAACGTAATAATGCATTCTCCTTGCAGTGTTTAAACATTGAAGAGTAGGTCGAAGAGATAGGTGCACACTATGGCAGCTTTCTGATCATTTTGGAATAGCCCTATCAGGCCAAAAACAACTCACTTTTGGGGACCAGGCGCAAATTAGGGCTCGGTTGTTGCTGTATGTTCCCTACCTTTTTCGATGTACTATTTCTCATATAGTTGTAGAAAAATATCTGCTCTAAATTTGCATTGAGTCACTATATAGAATTGATGAGAAACAATAATAGCGAATTGGTTAAATAACTTAATCCTTTCATGTTGTCTCATTTGTACGTGTACAAATAACTTGTTGAACATAGTTGCGATCGACATCATCGAGGGATGAGTGGTTACAGACAGAGTGCTCTATAGAATTTCTGTCCGTTAATGTGCATCTTTGTGTTGTTCACCTTTGTTTAATGATTGAGGGTGAAAAAATATTTGTACATGTATTTATCAATTGATTGTGTTACAAAATCAATTTTTTTTCTTCATTCATTGAGCTTGGTTATGTAGCCCTGCTGCATGCATCTTTTTAATATGATTCCTAGACACAAGTTCTGTTTTCTTGAAAACTACATGCATCCTTTTTTTCTTGAATAAGTTGATGGACTCCGAATCATTTTACTTCTTGGATAATTATTTTTGTTTTGTAAGAAATAATTTCAAGTTCTTTGATTCAAGGTTATCTTATTCTCTCCACTGATGCTTGTCTCTTCTCCTTATATTTACTTGTTAGTCACCATTCACAGACTTGACTCCAGTATGTTTTTAGCAATTCCTTCATACACTATCACAGTCCATATTTTTCATCAAAAGTTCATCATACAATTTTCTTGATTTTTGACCATTGTTGAGGCTCTTGAAGATTAAGGGTCTAAGGGGTCTGAATGACAATTAAATCAGAAATAACAATTATGTGTTTGCTCTTGCCCTGAACTGAAAATCGATTCTATCGGTGCTGCAGTCATGTGTGTACATTGCATGAGATTTGCATGGATGATAAGACGTTGTAACTACCTGCTTCTCGCCTGCTATTCCGGCAATGAATCAGTTCAGCTCTTTCAGTTATCCAGATGAACGATAGTGCAAGGGTGAGTTGCTTGTTGCTTGTTCCTTGTCAAACTTATTCCTTGCCTGAGAAAAAAAATCATGTCAAAAAGGTTTCTACCAATCAGGAAAATTGCTAAGTTATTATATTTGCTATTCGAAAATAATGATGCTTCCAAGTATTCTTATAGTTATGGAGGATAACCTGTTTATTGAATTTAGAATGCATGCTACTGCTTTGTTCATCTTGACTTTCAGATTATTCGAGTTTTTCATTTTAGCATCTTTCTTTAGTATCAGTAAAAGTAAATTTTGCTTCCTGTGGATCAATGATCGCTTTGCTAAATTTATTTACTGTTGTTTTGTATTGCATCTAGTTGGAAATGAGAGAGCCTGTGCCAAAGCACTAGGTGATCATATAAGTTTCTTTGGGGTTATGACATTGGATTGGCATTATCATTCTTGAAACTGATGTAGGTTTGCAAATTTGTTTCATTAATAACAAACTGATAATAGTTTAAAAAAAAAGAAAAAAGAGAGAGGTAGTTTTCTACTTGACAGTGAGCTGATATATGTTAAAATTTTCAGATTAAAAATTCTCATCTTTAATGCAATAATTCTGCAATGTATTTTACTCTCTTGTACTGCCACAGGTACCTGGACAAGAAAGAGGCTAAGGAATAGGCTCAGATAAAACGTTTGTCTCCTTTTCAACCTTTTTCTGCGTGGATTATTCTAAATTGCCTTTTAATTTATATAAAAGATCAGCCTTTTTGATATTAATCTAATGACTAATGTATATCTCAATTCAATTGCAGAAAAATGTTATACATGTTTATTATTTTTGTATTCTGTCATTAATGACTACATCAGTTGATGGAGAGGTGAGCTGCTTCCTTCCTTCCTTCTCTCCTTCCTTTTAATTATTTAACTATTAATTCTGCAAAATTATTAAGTGGTTTGTATTTTTTTATGCAACTTCTAGAGCGTTTCCTCACTTCCCTTCACCCAACCCAATAAGTAGAAAAATAGGTTTTGGTCGGTGACTTAAAATTAAAATTAAGTTAATCTGTTGTGGACGATCACCAATTTTGATATTTGATAAAATTTGACATTCAAAGAGAAATAACTCTGAAAATTCAACCAAGAAGCTGTTGTCAATTATAATTGATTTTGATTTTGATTGACACGACAAGGAAAAAAAAGTGTTAAAATTGTGGTTTGCTAATTATTCTCTTCGTCCCGCGTAGATACCACTCCCTGTCTGCCACGTGTCTCAATTATTTCCAATACTGTTGTTATCATATTTCCTAGACAACGAGATTACCTTACTAACTTCTATATTAGGATCCGATGTCATCATTCAAACACAAAGTTTTTTGTCCTTCTGAACCAAATGTCTCCACGTGCTGATACTGAGCACCTGTAAGTTTACCATTGGAGGCCAACGTGGTTGGTGCTGCAGAGACAACAGCAAGGGTTAGACACTGTCGGCCGCGATTAAAGAGACGCGAAACCAGGTATTGCGTTCCGACGGAAGCAGTCAGTCATCCAATACGCCACGTGTCCGCAGCCGTCCACGCCTGCATGGGAACCTTGCGCCAACCAAAAATACTAGTCAAATACTGACACGTGTCCCTCTTCTTGTGGTATCCGCACAGTGAGAACGAGGCGCATGCTGATGCTCCCACTTCGTCGACCGACACGTGTTTTTCCGCAGCCCCTTAGCCCTCGATATATATATATATATATCTCGAATGGGAAGGGGGCTACTAGATTTTGTTTCTTATTCTAAGTCAATTTCAGCATCGAGATGTCATATGCAACTACAGGCAGCCGGAGGATCTTCAGCCTCCCGGCCGTGACTCCCAGCACCTCCGTCGACCCCGTGTCTCTCATTGACGTCCTGTCCCTGCTCGCCGACGACGTCCTCGCCCTCCGCGGCGCAGCATTCCCCGTACACCGCAAGTGCGCCCGCGAGTCGCTCCGCCAGGTCGTCGTGATCCGCGAGTTCCTTGCTGACGTCGTCGCCGAGGCCCTCCCTGCCTCCGCCTATGTTGGGCTCGCGGAGCTCTACGTCGCGCTTCAGAAGCTCGGGCATCTCCTTCGCGACCTCGCCCGTCCTGGTGCCCGTCTCTGGGTGCTGGTTCACTCGGATCGGGCGTCGAACAACTTCCGAGCGCTGTTCAGATCCGTGGCCACCGCCCTCGACGTCCTTCCTCTCGACTCCGCGTCGCAGGAAGTGATGGAGCTGGTTCGGCTCGTGGCCGAGCAAGCGTGGAAGGCGGAGGGCGGGACCTTGCCGTCCGACGAGCTTGCCGCTCGGAGTGTGTGGTCAGCGCTTGCCCTTTTCAAGAATGACATCGAGCCCGATCCGATCGATCTCAATGATCTCATGGAACACTTGCAAATTCGAAGCTGGTCGGATTGCAGTGAGGAGATCGCCTTCCTCGAGGACTTATCCTTCGATTGCGAAGAAAAGGAAGCAGCTTTCATAGGTAGCTTGGAGGCGCTCATGGCCTACTGCCGGGCAATTTTATTCGACGCCGGCGACGACAAGAAGAGTACCGGTGGGAACCAGTTCACGGCTCTGCATCGACCAGTGAGTCATGTGAACTTGGACGACCTCCGCTGCCCGATCTCTCTGGAGCTCATGCTCGACCCCGTGACGATCACCACGGGGCAGACCTACGACCGCGCCTCCATATCCAAGTGGCTCAAGTCCGGCTGCCATACCTGCCCCGTCACCGGCAAGAAGCTCGCCGACACCACTTTCGTCTCCAATTCCTCCGTCCAGCATATGGTCGAACAGCTCTGCGCCAGCAAGAACCTCTCCTTCCCCGAATCGAATTCAAAGCAAAAGCGCGATGGGAGCAAAACTGCGATGCCGCCGAGCTCCGCCGCTGCTGGGGCGATGAAGATGGCTGCGGCTTTCCTCGTCCGCAAGCTCGCGTCCCCGACGAACCTGGAACAGAGCAGGGCCGCGTTCGAGATCAGGAGGCTATCGAAATCCAACGTGTTCAACAGGGCTTGTTTGGTGGAGGCCGACGCCGTGCCGTGGCTCCTCCATCTCTCCTCCTCGCCGGACTCGTCAACGCAGGACAACGCGGTGGCATCGCTGCTGAATCTCTCGAAGCACCCAAGCGGCGCGAGGGCAATCGTCGAGGTCGGTGGACTCGGCCTAGTTGTGGACGTCATCAGACTAGCTTTCAAGGTGGAGGCGCAGCAGAACGCCGCGGCCATCCTATTTTACCTCTCGTCGGTAGAGGAATACCGCGCCGAAATCGGGGATTTGCCTAAGGCGATTCCCTCGCTGGTGGAGATGATGTCGATGAGGGAAGGATCCTACCGTGGAAAGAAGAACGCCGTCGTTACAATCTTCAGTCTCTCACTCTGTTCAAGCAACCAAGTTAAGATTTTGGAAGCAGGGGCAGTGCCAGCGCTAATGGCTCTCCTCTCCGGCCAAGAAAAGGGGAACCTTGCTAACGACTCGATGGCGGTGATCGCAAAGATCGCCGAGCATCCGGACGGAACGGCGAGGATCCTAAGCTGCGACGGGGCAATCTCTCGCCTGGTGGAGTTCTTCCGGTCTACGGGGACGTCGCGGTCGGGGAGGGAAAGCTGCGTGTCGGCGTTGTTATCGCTGTGCGTGAATGGCGGGGCGGAGGTGGTGGAATTGCTGCGACGGATGCCGGTGGTGATGCAGCCGTTGTACTCGCTGGTGACCGAGGGGTCGCCGCAGGCGGGGAAGAAGGCGAGATCGCTGCTCAACAGAATACACGAGTGGCGCCAATAGATCTCACAATTCGAAGCATAATTTTTTGTTGTTTTGTTTTTCTTTAAATTTATCAGATGTAAATCACTGCTCGTATTTTAAAAGAGCTGTGAATTTGAGAAATTATATAATATATATGAGTATATTAATTGTATAGATATTCTGTATTTATATAATTGATTGTAATTTGATGTATAATTTGGATGCAATGAAAGAGAAATTTCTGCATTTTCTCTGTTCACTCCTTTTTAAAAATATTTTATTTCACTAAAAATAAAAATCAAAGAATAATTTATGGGAAAGAAGATCTTATATGCACGGCACGTGATCTGTGAGGGCTTGAAATTGGGCCGACTCAATAATTAGATCGGGCGCAATAAGATTGCAGTGGCGGTTCGGTTTGCTTATTAGGGATCCTGCGATCGAATCGGGGTACAGCAAGGCGAACCCCATGGAAGGAAGCGTCGGCGAGGAGCTGGCCGTGGGCTGCGTGATTTCCCTCAGAACCACCCTTAACGACGAAATCGAAGGCCAAATCGTCGCCTACGATCGCCCCTCCAACATTCTCGTCATCCATATCCTCCTCCCACCTTCATCTTTTACTTCTTCGAATTTGCTTTAGATTTGTATCCTTGACTGCTTGTTGGTGATTCGCACAAGAGGGAAGTTCTAAGGCGGGGGCTCGAAGGAACGTCCGGCTTCTTAAAGCCAACTATATCAAGGACTTCACGTTTCTGAAGAAGGCGGAGGATCCACTTGACGTCGGCAAGTGCTTCATCGACCTCGCAGGCCTCCAGGCCAGGGAAGACGCGGCCTTGAGGTTCTATTTATTCCTTTGATATTTTTGTTAATTTAGGTTCTTTTGCTTGAGTCTCTTCAACCTTTTGGTTATCTGTCTGTTGACGAATTAATTATTCACAACGCGCAAGGGAAAATTTTGTTAGGTAAATTTGTCAACGAATGAAGTTTTGCAGCGAAATTTTGTTTCCAGTTCAAGGGACGTCATAGGTGTATTTTCTTACGCATGATCTTCTGTGTGATGTGGTGTAGACAAGCAGAGATTGAAGCTGAGAGGATTGGAGTCGGGGTGACTAGTGAAGCGCAGAGCATTTTTGATGCATTATCTAAGACGTAAGTAAAAAGTTTTTTACTCATTTATCTCTTTAATGTCTGTATTTGCAAATTTGACTGTGAATGGCTATCCAGATTGCATTTCTTCCAAGAATGTCATAGGAGTAGGTTTTCAGACTAAGATTTGACGCATGCTGACCATTGGAACAATTACATTTTCTTTATAGTAGAATTAAAACCTTGTTTTACAGTGTAAAGTATGATTATTGGTATAATGTAAAGAACCTCTAGCAATAGTAACAAAACGTGGGTAAAAGATTTAGAAGCTAATTGACTAATAAAGAGGAGTAGACAAATTGATACGTTTTTTTTTTTTTTTAAACTTTTCCCACATTGGTATTGAAGCATCTCTTGTCAACAAGCAAGCGATGTTGCTCGCACAATATTGCCGCATGCAAGCAACACCTTAGACAAGCACAACATTGCAAGCACTCTAACACTCAAACTCAGGTTGCCTGTGCTTAAGCCACTTTGTTTGTGCCACACTCTACTATTTATTCAGCGCTTATGCTGCCTATATTTGCATCCTCTTGATTTCCTATGCATGTTACCCCATCACTGGCTTGGTCACCCGTCCTTTGTAGTTGTAGCTTGATGATTTTATCTTTATAATTCTTAGGTTAGTTGGTATGCTGTATGTGATTAATGTGAGTTCACTTAGAATCTTAGAAGCCAGGAGTTGAATTGAAAAGCCTACGTGAATATCGAAGGGAAAAGCCTCCTAATGTTGTTTGTATAAATGTTTAGGAACTGTGTTGCTTAAGTTAGTTAATGGCCATCAGTGGTTTGTTAGTTTATTGGTTATCTCAGCAATATTACTTGGCTTTATTTGGTGAAATGTAAAGTTAATGTGAGTTTTGAGGAGTTCCACAAGATCATTGTGGTACAATTGGGTGGTTAAAGTCAAAGTAGTTAGATTTATCAACAGATTAAGTATGCCTATTAGAATCTTCATAAGTTCTTGTATTTCCTGGTATCTTATAGCTGACTGCTTTAATGAGTTCCACAAGATTGTTGGTGCACAATTTGCTGCTATAGTCAAAGTAATTAGATTTGTTAATGAAATCTAGTATACCAATTAGAATTATCATAAACATCTTGTTTCTCATGGTATCTTATAGCTGAATACTTGTATGTGTTGATCCTCTTGCACAAATAATGTTGCCATATACCTGTTAGAACTTCAAAGTCACTCGCACTTTGTGTTTTTTCAAGGTTTTAAAAGGGGTTTCAAGTGATAGACAGTTGGCCCACTATATAGCACCTAGGCGATAGGTGGATGGCTTTAAATATTCTAAAATAAAATAGATTCATATTAACATTAAAAATACTAACATATTTACTTAACAAAGTTTGTTAATCAATCAAATTAAATGTACAATCACATGAAAAAAGTGACAATTGATAAGTAAACTCATTCAACAACAAAACGTGTCATATTCCATATTGCTACGATAAATATTCACAATAAAACAAATAAGTTCATAACACATAGGCACATTGTAACAAAAAAACACATGACAATATAACATAACAATCAAGTGTCATAATCAGTATTTTGTTACAATACCAAGTTCTGAATAACTAGTGTTATGCTACAATTAAGTAAGTCATAACAATTAAATTATATGTAGAGTCTAATCCTCTAGAAAAACTATTAAAAAGGTCCTCATTAGGTTCCTCCTCCTCATTCACTTTCTTAAAGTCAACTAAGGTTAGTCGGTTGGATAACTAAGGTTTTACTGTTGTATTCAAGTGAATAAATTGCTAAAAATAAACTTTTTTATTTCTAGTGAACTGTCTAGGCCGCCTAAACCCTAAACCCTAAAGTGAACTAGGGTTTTACTATTCTATTCAAGTAAACCAATTGCTAAAAAAATTCTAGCAAACCTCCAAGGCTGCTTAGGTATGTTGTTTGGACTGTTTTTCGAAACAGACACAAAATAGTGAGTGCTTAAACACTAAATGAAGAGGTCTCTGTCTTTAGAATAATGCTTTCTCAATAAATATGCAAATTGTTAGGAGGTGAATCTCTTTTTTACTTCTACTTGATTAATGGAATACCGCCTCAAACTTTTGACTTTAAATCCTTTGTGGTGCCTCCTAAAGTGTTCAGGCATACATATTTTCATGTTCATCTGCCAGCTTTTAGTAAGTTGGATCCTCGCTTGTCTATTTTTGTTGGTAGTTCTGCTTGTTAAAACAAGCACTGTGCTTTTATCCTCCAGAATAAAAGGCAATTGTCATTTCTATGTGCAATTTTTTCCCCATGGGACCTGATATTATTTTTTGTTCTCTATCATGTTTCCTATTAATACCTGTCTACAAGGGGAGATATATTGAAGTAATGATATTTCTCTAGTTAATATCCTAAGGGAGATAGATTGAGGGCATGATGTTGATACCCTTCATATAATTGATGGTTACGAGTTTATGGGTGACAGATTGATTGGTTTATGTATTTCCAATTCATTTAGCTGATTGCCTTGAGATGTTGCAGACACTTCAATTCATATAATTGATACCCAGGAGGCATCAACATCCATGAGGCTTCTCGAGATGCTGTTGGTGTTTAGAAGACCTTTATGCATTCAAGATTCCCTTATCTTGAGTATTTTCTTTCTGTGGAGTTTTCTTAATTTACATGCTAATTACCATGAAACTAATTGATATGACAAATGAGAAGAAAATTTTAGCTAAGAATCAGACTGGATCTTGATCACTCCTAGAGAACATTTTGTAGCTGGCAAATGGGTGTACTTTAGAAGGAAAAGTGGATTTTGATGAAACATTTACTCCAGTTGCAAAAGTCAATTCTATAAGAGCCCTTGTTTCTTGTACAACCACCTTTAACCAGAGACTAAAGCAATTAGATGCAAAGTTGGCATTTTTCTTGGTGATTATGAGGCAATTAGCATGGAAATTTCTGATGGATTTAATAGTGAAACAACAACTGGAAAAGTTTGTCATTTGAGACAGTCATTATATGAGTCAAGAATTGATCGATTTTATGGAGATGTGAATTCCTAGCAGCTGCAAACAGTCAATTCTGATCACTATTTTTCAAGCTTAATCAAGATAAGATTGTTATTATCTTCAATTTATTATATAGATGATATTATTTGTGAAGGAGATTATATAGAAGAAATTAAACGTAAGTCTCAATTTGTTGGAAAGTTGATTTATCTTTCTATACTCACTTTGATTTTGCTTCTGCTTTATGATTAGTAGGTACATGGAATCATGCATGATCCTCTCGAGGGTCGTATTGAAGCCACTTGCACAATTTTGAGATATTGGAATAGTTGTCCTGGACAAAGCCTTATTTTCTCTCAATATTATGGTTTGAAGATAGAATGCTGTTTTCTGATGCTAACTAACTGAGCAAGAATTTTTTTATTATTGTCCCTTTACCATTGGTTATTTGACCTTTGTTGGTGATAATTTGATAACTTGGTGAAGTGAGAAACATGTAGTGCTTTCAAGATCCAGTGGCGTAGTAGAATTTAGAGCTATTGTCCAATGTTTTTTGGGACCTACTGAGGAAAAAAATCCTTTCTAATTCATTGGATAAATAAGTTGAAATGAGAAATATGTTAGTTCATTTTATATATGATTTCAGTACAGCTTATTTCCATTTGTTTTTATTTTTCTTATCAAATCATTTTACTGAATCAACTTTGGTTACATGTCAGGCTCCCTGTCCATTGGGATAAGACTGTTATTGTGGTTATGAATGAAGTCCGTGTTAGCAGCCCATACCTCCCAGAAAATGTCACTGGAGGAACACCAGCTGCCAATGATCGGGTGAAGAAAGTGGTATTTTTCTTACTTGACCTTTGTGAAACCTTGGTGCTTTCGGAAAATATTTCTGTTGATCTTATCTCTTATGTCTACCCTTATAGCTTGAGCTTGAAAGGAAAAGGCTACAAGCTCGCAGTTCCAGCTAGGTCTGATTTCTTCGGCCCGTGTAGAGTTGACTTCTGGAATCTGGTATCCTAGGTTTAAGATAATAGGAACTTTTTATTCATCATTGTGCGCAAAATGCACGTTACGAGAAAAATTGTAAGCGCTTACTGTTTGTTTTACCTTGAAAAATTGAGTTGTAGTTGCTCAATTATAATACAGTAAACCAAATACTAGCAAGGCTTCATTCCATTATAACAATTCTCATATGGTTCTGTTTCTCAGGTAACAAATCTACGTTTGAAATTGAGCCTTTATGTTTCATTTTTATCAGGTCAACTTTTCTGCATCTTTTTCCTCCTAACCAAGCCCCTAGAAAGGTCATAAGAAGGCTTCATGTTTGATCCATTCATCATCATTAGCAATTCTAGGTTGATAAATTTTTGTTTGAATTAATCCTTAGAGTAGCTGTGTATTGCATTGTGGATATCAAAGCCTCTTCAGCTCAATATGAATGCTCTAGATTTGGATTTTGCCTCTGCTTAAGTCCAATAAAATACTCTTTATGTTTCACTTAGTACTGCTTTTCATGAAGATGCAAATCATGTCAATCAAAATTCGAAATTCATGAGAATGTTAAGACTGATTCAGAGATGTCAATGATTACTCTACGGATTGGTAATTTGTCTATAGTACTTGTACAAGCTCCACTTCCAACATCTTGCTTTCAGCCAAAGTAGTCAATTACTAGGATATGGTTGCCGCCTTGGAACCTTCAAAAAAAAAAATCATTTTCTGTTTCTTTTACCTTTATCTTTTATTCTTTTTCCATCAATCTCAAGTCGTCAACTCGCAATCTTGAATTCTTTTACACAAAACAAAACCCTATATTCTCACAAGGCATCTGATATAGAAACTAATACAATATTCATGTTCTAGTTAGGCAATGCATTTGCTTCCAAGAAAATGATAATTTATGGTGATAGAAGATGAGGTGCCCACTCAGGTAGCAGCCAAAGCTGTTCATCCTCTTTGGTAAAAAATTTGTAGAGTGCAGATCTGAAGCAGAAGGGTGCCAATGTGCCATGAAGCTTCTCACAATCCAACCTAAAGCCTCAATCATGGCTTCCAGATTTCCCAGGACAAAAAATTTTGGTGGTGATTGGTAGGGTCTCTTGTCACATCATTGTCACAACTTGACAATCTCATCCTACTGCATCCCATTACCCAATGCAGGTACCCAGCTGTGTGATAATTGAGGAGCAGGTATCCCATGCAACTATTAACATCATTTTTTAGATGAAGTTTCATTTTGCCACATTCTTTATAAAACTCTCATAATTTCATCTCCTAACTATTAACATCATTTATTCATTTAGCTGTATAATAGGACAGCGGACACTATACCTGTGTGCCACATCACTGTCTAGTCCAATATTCTATGATATTAATGATGAATGATGGAACACTAGTAGTGTGCTTTCTTTAATGTTCCATGCAGTTTCACTTTATCTTTCAATTAGAGGTAAGCGACGTTTTGAAGTTAAAAGTATTCAAATGATATGTATGAGTTTGGAAGTTTTCTGAGTATTTTTTGATGGTTTCAAATTGTGATGGATATTTTTGAAAACAGAGAGTAAATTTAGGAGGGCTGAATGAATAATGGGTTAAAGTAGGAAAGAGGGAAAGTTGGTTTTGAGATAGACGCCATTGGCCCACCTTAAGGTGACAATGAAAAGGGTTTGGTGGGCCAGAGTTGAACGGTAGGTATTAAAGTAAGAGCCCTCCTTTTCTAAATTCCTTAACACACACACCGAGGCTGTTTTTTATGTTTTAGTTTTTTATTTATAATTCGTATATCTAAATTTTGCAAGGTTGATGATCTTCTTTCTTAATTTATTACTTTTCGGAGTGTTTTATCATTGTATCACAAATTATTTTAAAATTGCAAAGTGTGGATTTGTGGGGATTTAAGACATAAAGATATTAGATCTTATTTTTACCTAATGTAATTTTATCTGTGGGGTATATCGCAAAGTAGGTATTTTGTCAGTGAATAATTTATTATTACAAATAAAACCCTCTTATTAGAAAATATTCTGGTCAATTTCCTTCTCACTCCTTTTCTAAAATATCCTCCTTTTTTATTTATCAAGTTGTCTCGTTAAGTAGCAAGTTAATAAATAGTATTATATATGTATTTAAAATAATATTGATCTTGTTGATACTCAAATATGAGGATACATTGTTGAGATAATGCAACTTATTAATTGTCAATTGTATTATTGTAACTGCACCTTTATCTCAGTGCTGGAGGTTGAATGATAAAGCAAATGTTAACAACCATAGCGTTCACTTTTAGTTTGAAAGTTAAAATAATTAATTTAATATGCAAAAAAATATTGGAACAATTGGTTTATGAACCTTTCCGTTCATTTAGTATTGTGTTATGTGGAATTGTGAAGTTATGAATATTTTGTCATTTGATATTTCTATATGCACTATAATGAAGTTTAGTAAATATCATCAAATATCAAACATCCTAACTCTTATTTGTATATGTATACCCTTTTTTGTTTTATTTAATGAAGTTTCAAAATTATGGAGTTGTATTGGATAATTAATGCAATAGTTCTTTTTTTATTGTATCATAAAATGAAGTTCAACTAAACATCTAGTATTGGAAGTAGTATTGGAAGAGTAACATCTTTCTTCTTCTCTTCCTTTATGTTCATACTTGGGCTATGGATGAAAAATAATAGATTTTTCATTCAAACTATTTGGTATTGCTTAACTTAGATTCAATTTCTCTCTCTAAATTTGCCAACGGCGATCATTTGTTATTGCCTATATATCAACCATTGAAATCGAATCTCGATTGAATTGGATGTTTAAAAGTAATCCATAAAATAGTTATTAGCCACTAAAGAATTTATTCATTGATCACCAATCAACCTTGGTTCAAGCCTTGAAATCCTATCTTTTTTTTTTTTTTTTTGCCCCCGGGGCAATGGTGCAATGGTTAAGTTCTCCAATGATTAATCAAGGGGTCTAAGGTTCGAATCTCAGCTACGGCGCATTGCAGGGAATTTTCCCTCCAATGAGAAGCGGGCCT
>JBBUKS010000035.1:8677500-8705303 GCA_038050645.1 Hedychium gardnerianum
CGGGCGCTTTGCCCCAAGCGAGGTGGCGGGGCGACGTCTCCCTGGCTAATGACTCCAGCGATCCCTCCCGTCTCATAAGCATCCCTGAAGGGCGGGCGACGTCTCCCCGGATGATGACTCCAGCGATCCCTCCCGTCTCATAAGCATCCCCGGGGGGATCAAGGCTGCGGCTGGAGGGATGTCCGTCGGCCGCAGCAATTTACGGCTGGTCATGTGTAGTATGTCTGCAGATACGGAATGCATCTTTTGAGGTGAAGGATTGATCGCTTGTTGTTGTATCGCCTCCTGCACTCTGGCCTCTACAAATTGGTTGAAGTCTTCTCGCATCATGGTGACGACTGTCGGTCTTCCGGTGTCATCCATCTTGGCATCTTAGCACAGGACTTAAGTTCCCACAAACAGCTCCAATTTGTTCCTGAGAATGCGGGAGGGTGAGCCACCAGAAAGCATGGGCCCGGGTTGAGCGAATGCCAAACTTCCAAAGAAAGGGGACCTCCTGAAATGGAAATGGGAGGGACAAGAAGACAGAAGAGAGTCAGAATGGCGCCAGGAATTCCCCGGCTTAGCCACTCCGACGCCCAAGTCTGAAGGTGGAGAGAAAATGAAAAGAAACGTGGAGAATGTATGAAGGATTCAAAACGTACCTCTGCCTAGGCTCTTTTATAACCTATGTCTGAGGATATTCTCTCCTCATTAATGGGATGTCATGTCAGTATGCAATCTGTCTAATCCGCGTATCATTACCGTATCTCTGACAATATCTCTATTGTATCATACTATCACATCGCCCACGTTGTGTATTAAATGAAGGTATGGTATCACCTTGAATCATTCACAGGGCTTCACATGTCTTTACTACCCGCGTGACTGGTGTCGGGGTGACCAATGAAGATCGGAGGGCCGACCGGAGAGCATAGACATGCTGGGGTGGCTGACAGGAGAGCATAAGTACGAAGAAGTCATAGGATCGGGATGCCGACCGAAGAGAGTAAGCATATTTGAGGTTGGGAGTCCGATCGGAGAGAGTAAGCATACTTGGGGTCGGAAAGCCGACCGGAGAGAGTAAACATACTTCAGGAGTCCGACCGGAGAAAGTAAGCATACTTGGAGTCGGAAGTTCAACCGAAGAGAGTAAGCATAATTCATAATTGGGGTTGGGAGGCCGACCGGAGAGTAAGCATAATTGTCACCTTGTCTTGACTTCTAACTGAGCTAAGGATGGACTTTCGTCACGTGAGCCTCCCTATTGCTCCCGGATCACCTACTTTGTTCTTTTGTGGACTTATTATATGCTCTACAGTCTCCTCAAGAGTCTCTCTGTTAGACAATTACCTGATGTGACCTTGCATCATAGTTTCCTGATGGATGCACTATTCCTAATTCCAATTGCTTGTAGCTATAATATACGCTTTGGATTCTGCAACTATCTACATTTAAGGGAATTGAATTGTAAAGTTAGGTCTAGTTATTCAAATTACCGCATCCTTTCTACTGCATTCAGTGCCTTTTGCGGAATCAAAATTAGTGGCAAATGGTATAGATTTTTTTTTGGATCTTATGCATTTGATCTTGTGCTAGTTTTAAGAATTAAACCAATATCTTGGAAGATCCCTGGAGATTTCATCAGTTACATCAGTGTGAAGTTGCTAAAAAAGATAAAAAGAATTACTACTCGGAAGCAATTAAGCTAGAGGTTTAGGAAATAGAGGGAGATCATAGTTTCCTGATGGATGCATTATTCCTAATTCCAATTGCTTGTAGCTATACTATAAGGCTTTGGATTCTGCAACTATCTACATTTAAGGGAATCGAATTGTAAAGTTAGGTCTAATTATTCAAATTACCACATCCTTTTTCTTTCTACTGCATTTAGTGCCTTTTGGGGAATCATTTTAGTGGCAAATGGTAAAGATGTTTTTTTTGGATCTTATGCATTTGATCTTGTGCTAGTTTTTAGAATTAAACCAATATCTTGGAAGATCCCAGGAGATTTCATCAGTTACATCAGTGTGAAGTTGCTAAAAAAGATAAAAAGAATTACTACTCGGAAGCAATTAAGTGTAGCAGATAATAAATGGGAGAAAATAAATTAAGATGGTAGAAGTGTTCCTAGGCAATCCATATCTGCCATTTTTTAGACAAGTGAAATCAATTTAAGCTGGAGGTTTAGGAAATAGAGGGAGATCATTAACAGCTTTAATGAATTAATGCTAGTGACGTTGTCATAGAGGGATAGGATTCAAGAGTCGACCTCAAATTGTTGGGATTAACATCGTTCGATGATGGTGGCATATTCTTGGTGATTGGTAACAACACAAGTGTGTGTTCTAAGGGGGTAAAATGACCATTATAAGTTGATTCAAATTCCTAGCTCAGTAAGTCTTCATGGATAAAGGTATAATTCATTGTGCAAGTGGAATACGAGATATCAAATTGCTCTGTTCTGTTGATTTTTTCTCAATCATATGGATTCCAGGTCGAGCATTGGAGGAGCTAAGAAGTTCTTTATACGGTGATATTCATACTTTGGAAGGAGCAAAGCGCCAGCAACAAAAGTTATGTGGCCCAGTTGTGGCATTGACCTTCAATTTCATTGTGGCTGTTGGAATAATCATGACCAACAAAGTGGTGGGTATCTCATATCTCCTAGACAAACCAATTTGGTGCTTCCATTTCTTTAAAAATCCGACTCCTGTGTGGAATAACTCCACGCATTCCTTTGGAATCACAATTGCCAATTGCTTCAATATACGTTTCTTTATATCTGAAGAAACCAGTGATCCTTTGTTTTGCAGGTGATGGGCAAGGTCGGATTCAATTTTCCAGTAGCCCTTTCTTTGATCCATTATGTAACTTCTTGGTTGCTCATGGCTATCTTCAAGGCACTCTCACTGCTTCCTGCTTCACCTCCTTCTAAAACTACACCTTTTTCTTCTTTATTCGTCCTGGGTGCAGTGATGGCTATGGCCACTGGACTTGCTAATGTTAGCCTGCAACATAACAGGTGACTCCCATCTGAGTAGTAACTTGATTCGTGCTAATTCTTACCTAATGCAAAAATGATCCCCTTTCTTATACTAATGCTTAAAACTTTCTTTATTTCTATTGATTTCTGATTTTTATTGGCAGTGTGGGCTTCTACCAGATGGCTAAGATAGCTGTGACTCCAACAATTGTTCTTGCTGAGTTTATAATTTTTAGTAAGCGGGTGACTCTTCAAAAGGTTCCTACTTATGATGCAATTAGAAATTTATTTCACTGCAATTAATTGGTCTAGCATAAGCAAAAATATTTAGAAATGACCAATTTGTTATAGAAGTTGTACATGCTTGTATTCTTTTAGGACTTGCTCTAGTTGCCTTTTTTTTGCATGTATATTTGTATACTCTTACCAAGTTAAGCTTTGCATTGCATGTATATTTAGCAGAATCTATCTATGTAATACATTATATATTAGCCAACCCACCTAATGGGACAAGGCTTGGTTGTTGTCGTTGTTGTATGCAATACATTATACACATATCCTTTCTTGGTATTGAACCTTTGCCCAAAGCACCATATTTCTGCTAAGATCATTTAAGTTGGGGAGGGGGGAGGCGGGGAATGATATCCAGCGCTTGTAAAGAAAATGGGAGAATATTTGACAGTGACTGAAAGTTCATATGGATATGCATGCAACAGAAATTTCTGAGTGTATATGTTCATTATTTATGGATACATATGGACTATAAATGAATTGTTTTTGTTGGATACATATGCTCATTTTCAGAAGAATCTTTGACACCTTTTCATTTTAATTGTCTAAATACAGGTTATCACACTGGCTTTTGTTTCAATCGGTGTGGCTGTTGCGACAGTTACTGATCTGCAATTTAATTTTTTTGGTGCTTGTGTCGCATTGGCATGGATTGCACCGAGTGCTGTAAATAAAATTCTATGGTCAAATTTGCAACAAACAGGCAACTGGACTGCACTGGCGTACGTGGAATAATAGCATAGTTGTATCTATTCACCACTTCTAAAAGTGCTGCTAAATCAGTTCTTGTCTGACCAGGTTAATGTGGAAGACAAGCCCAATTACCATATTCTTCTTCGTGGTTTTAATGCCATTGCTAGATCCCCCAGGTGTATTATCATTTTATTGGACTTGGAACAATGCATCAGCCGTCATAATATCAGCATTTTTTGGATTTCTTCTCCAGTGGTCTGGGGCTTTGGCGCTTGGGTGAGTCTCTAGGCACATTTAATGCGATTGCTTAAGAACAAGAAATTCTCTGAGTAATGATAATTTATATATGCTAAATTGTACCTCAACTGCACTAGATGACTAAATGTTTCAACTTGACACAATTCGCTGTTGTCAGATATTCTAATTTCACCATATTGTAGGGTAGTTATACTTCGACCGTGTTTAGCTTATAAAGTATTTGATACTTCCAAAGTAGTACAATACACAATTGATTCAATATCATTAGAGAAAGAAAAATCAATGAGATTACACTATAGTTTGTCCTAAAAGAATGAAGAGAGGGTGTAGCATTTAATCAATGACTAATAAAAGATTCCGGTCGTGTAAGTTGGCATGTAAATGTTAAGATTGCCTGCTTTCTATCATTTTTTTGTTGTTGTTGTATAGTGAATAATTAGATTGTCGTTAATCATTTTGCTAGTAATAACTCTTTTGACACGATTGATACTGCACAGTGCTACATCTGCAGTCTCTCATGTTGTTCTTGGTCAGTTCAAGACTTGTGTAATCATGCTCGGTGGATATGTGTTCTTCAACTCCGACCCTGGAATGGTCAGTCTCAGTGGAGCAGTTGTCGCTTTGTGCGGGATGTCATTCTACACTTACCTCAACTTGCAGGGAGTGAAGGAGACCTCGGGAGTGACTAAACCACTACTCTCAAAGCAGAATTCTATTGCCGCGAAGCCAAAAACAATCATAGAAGAGGATGAAGTGGAAAAGATGGAATCTGCTTGAGTAAACACCTTGGAGCTACTAAGCCAATATTTCTATTTCAGCAAACAACTCCAAGGGCTGACCTTGTTGTTCGCTCATTTAACCATTTCAACCTTTGTCTTAGTCTCTCTATTTTCTTCAACAAGAGGATAAATTTGCTTTTCTTTTCCCCTTGTTTTAGTTAGTTTTGACAAGCAAAAGTTTCTCTTGCTGCTCAAAGAGTTAACTGTGTATATATATATATATATGTATTCATTCCTGGAAACTGAAGGTTTAGTACCATCTTTGTCTTTGCACAAAAGTGTTTTAAAAAATGGTTCGTGCTGGCCGAAACTACTTGCTTCGTTTGACAGACAAAGCAAGTTTGAGACGGCCAAACTTCCATGATCATGAGGTTTGTGTTGCCATGAGACTTCTAATTTCCTGTTTTTCTTTCTCCTCTTTGTTTCCTTCCTCTTGGTGTTGTGCCTCTTATTCGTAGCGCAAATGGTGGACGTATGATATTTTTGACATAATGGTCAAGGGTCAAATCCCCGATAACTCACGACACGAGTGTTTCATTCCATCATACGCTTTTCATTTGTGTATCTGAATTTATCTTCCTTCATATTCGTGAGACCGATTCTAGAAAAATTGTTGATGTGGCAGTTCCACATCTTGGCATTGTGCCTCAAACATCATGTATCATCATGTTGACATATAGCTTAGGTGGGAATCGAACATTCGTTGCATGAGAAAGTGTTTTGCCTCTTTAATACCACACCGTGCCTGATGGGACGGAGTTTAGTTCTCCTGAAGTATAAGTAGTTCTACTTTGTTGGGTTAGGTCAAGCACCAATGCTACTTCTTAAAAAAATTTGCACATTTTGCCATCTTCACACACACTTAACAATTAAGGGTCACATAGTAAATATTTTCTCGAAGAGGGTGTTGCATATAATATAGCGACAAGGCCAATTTGGTTATTTCACGAAAGAAAGAGGCTATCCACATAATAGCATCCTCAAGTCCACACCAGATTCCACGAGTTCGAGTTATGTTAACTTGGATAAAATATCCTGAGATTTCACTTCAATTATAAAATAATTTTTATGATTTTAATTTATTTTAATTTAATCTCTAATATTATTTTCCAATAATATTTTCCGGTCAAAAAATATAAAATGGTCAACTCATTCTTTCATTATATTTTATTCAAATACATTAAAAATAAAATCATCCCTAAGTATAAATATTGTAATAAAATAGTCTTATGAAAAAAATATAAAGTAATCTCTATTTTATAAAATTATGTTAAATTAAAAAAAATATTTTTATAATTTATCTAAAAATATATATAAATATACAAAAATATATATATATAATTTTTCAATGATATATAAATTTTAACCTATACAAACTAAAACTTTCTTAATTATTAATATAGTTGAAAGACTACTTTCTTATATATTCAATTAGATGAAATTTTATTAAAAATATTAAATGTTATCTAAATATTTTATTTGCATAGAATGAATTGTATTTTTTTCATTTCAATAGTCATTTTTCAACTGTAATAGCAATAATATACAGAAGTTGGTGGATCTCTCAAATAAAAATATTTTTTACAATATTTTTTTTTTGAAATTATAAAATAATCTTTAACAACAAATATATTAATAACGTTTTAATTTTCACAAAAAATATATCTTTACAATTTCATGATAACAAAAATTAAGTGAACTCTTTATATCATAAAATAAACTTTAACAACAAAGTATTAATAGCTTTTCAAATTTCACAAGAAAATATATTATTACAATTTTAAAATAATAAAAATTGAATTAACTCTTTATATAATAAAATAAACTTTAACAAAAGCATTGATTTATTAAAATATTCATTAAATATATTTAATTATTAAAAAATTATTTATTTATTTAATTAGATAATTATATAAATGTCTTTTTAATTTAGAAAAAAATATTATCAAAAAATAATGTAAATAATGTAAAGGATTAAATTAAAATAAATTAAAATGACAGAACTTATTTTATAATTAAGTTGAAATATCAAGATTAACTCTGTTCTTATCTAATACACGCAATTTATCATATTGGCGGTCCCTCGAGATTCGACGTTTATTATCGCGACACGTTGCAAGAAAGCTGCTTGCTGTTGCGTATGACACATGACATCCTTGTGTTCCTCGGGTCCCCGGTGATCGAAAGGGTTGTTCGAACTCACTCTTCGTGCGCACCCCTTCGTTTTCTTTGGCTCCTCCCCTTCCCGATCCAGTCGAGTCCTGCTCCTTTGGTTGTTTGAACGAGGCAGCGAGCGGAAAACCTAGACGTGGAGGAGGAGGGCGAGGGACGAGCTGGTCAACCCCCGCTCCATCGCGGTCTGAACTGCCGAAATGGCACAGCAGCTTCGGCAGCAGCTGGAGGAGGTGGGATCGAAGCTGGAGAGCCCTCCGGCGTCCAAGGACGCGCTAATTAAGTTACTCAAGGTTGGTGATCTGAACTCGGTTCTCAGAAAAAGCTCGCCTTTGCGTAGTTGTTTCTTTGAATTTATAGCGTTTCGGTGTGGGGCAGTCACACTAGGTCTCTGTTAGGGTTCGAGTGAGGTTGCTCGCGGAATTGTGGTTTAAATGGAGCATTTTTGTGCATTATCTAAGCAAAATGTCGTTTTGGCATGTATTGGATCCGTAAGTTGTGTCTTCTTGATTTCCCTTGCAGTTTTTTTTTGTCGGAATTAAAGTTGAAGTGTGGAGTTTAAATCACGTAAGGGCCACCAAAGATGGAAAGTTTGACGAGTTAACTTAAAAGAAGGAATTTTGTTTAAGCTGCGAGTCGTCTCTTGTTGGCAACTTCATATAAGACTTAACTCCCATAATCCTCGAGTAGATATTGTAAATCCTCTCTTACGCAACATCTTTGTCATATGGGGTAGGCTGACTTCATCAAATATTTGTAAATGTTTTTTTACTTCCTGAGAAAATTGCATCTGTGCTTGAACTTGAGCATATTGACAGGCACTATGTGCTGCTTCACGATTTTCATATCTTCTTCTGCATTATTTTTATCTCTGAATACTTGGTTCATTGATTAAATTTCTTTAAAGGATAATTTGCTGAGCCTCAAGATATCTCCACTTCATCTCTATCCCATAACCTTGAATATATTTAACTCTGATCTAGTTTATGATTCTTGACCGAGTTTGATAGCTTTTATATTGGTTTTAAGTTTGCGGGTTGGAGTTCCTTGTATTCACTGAACTTGTATCTCACATAGTATTTTCTCTTTTTCATTGGAAATTCATCTTCAGTCAATAACAATACAACCTATACGGGGGAGGGAGTATTCATGTAGCCAACCCCAAATAGTTGGGGAAACACAAATGGTCTAATTTCTTGTGTGTTTAACCAATTGAATGCAAAATCAAATCCACGAGAGCTTAATTGTCTTAGCAATCTTTTGTTCGATGATTTGATGTGGGAATATCTAATATGAATGTATCGAAATAAACTAGTGATTATATGCTTTGAAGTATGGGTTGGCTTCAAGTTACAGTTTTGGCTCATCTTTTCGTTCACCTCTTGGTCCAACTCACATAACTGACAACCTACTTTTGTGATTTGTTACTAACATAACTTGGCGCGTTGGCACAATGGTAAAGTTGTTGCTGTGTGACCTAGAGGTCACGGGTTCGAGTCTCGGAAATAGCCTGTTGCAAAGCATATAAGGCTGCGTACAATAGACCCTTCCCCGGGTCCCCGCATTGGCGAGAGCTTCATGCACCTGCCCCTTTATTGACATAACTTCAACTGAAACACATTGTTGATTCTTGTCGATATATTCTCTACAGCTATAATTAACCTTTGGTTTTGGACAATGACCATTTAAATATCTTAAATAACAGAATACATTGATTCTATCGCTGTCTTTGGTGTAGACATGGGGTTACAAATAAATAAACAATAACAGTATGTTATTTATTTTGAATAGTTGGTGTGGTGGTGGAGCTATTTGTTCTTACCTGTTTTAACTCCAATAATTGAGGGATAGATTAGATTGCCTATTGTTTATTTTATGCAACTTATTTTTAATTGATTTTGTAGCAAGCTGCAAACTGTCTATCCGAGATAGAGCAATCACCAGAACCTTCAGTCTCAGACTCAATGCAGTCTTGTCTTAATGCATTTGCCCAAAAAGAGCTGTTGACACATCAAGATCGCGATGTAAAAGTTCTCGTAGCAACCTGTGTATGTGAAATCACCAGAATAACTGCACCTGATGCTCCTTATAGTGATGATGTTCTGAGGGTTTGTATTTTCTTCTGTAGAGGAAGCTGCATTGAGTTCTTAAAAAGTATTAAGATATTTAATGTGTAGACTGATTGGACCTCTCTCTCCTAGTTATAATTTGTCTGTTTTTTGCAGGATATATTTCATTTGATTGTTGGTACCTTTGCGGGATTAGGTGATATTGACAGTCCATCATATGAGAGAAGGGTTGTTATCCTAGAGACTGTTGCCAAATACAGGTCATGTGTTGTGATGTTGGATCTTGAATGCTATGATCTCATACTGGAAATGCTCAAAACATTTGTTTCAGTTATCAGGTGACAATGCTATTGCAATCATTTTTCCATTGCAATTAAATCAAGTGAATTTTCTTTTCTATAATCAGTTGTTGATGAATAATGGGCAGCTTCAACAGTAGGTTACCATTAATTTAAGATATTGCTAATCAAATGGTCGAACAATCATTAAATTTCAAGAGCAAGAGGTTGAGATTCCATGAGACATTGGCATCTCAGTTCATCTACTTTATGCGAAATACATATGGGATGGCAATATTACAACGTGAAAGGAAATCTGTAGCTGACTAGATAGAGAGCTTAAAAAATCATTTGTAGATCGAAATCATCAATACAAAAGTTACTTAAAATAAGATAAAGAGTTTATCTGTTTATGTTGTCAGTTGATGTAAAAATCTAAAAGTCTATCTAGATTTTGTTTGCAATGAATTGGATTTTATATTGATAGTTTATGTTGGTCTACGAAGCAAGAGAAAACAATTTTAGGAAGATATTCATGCTGTTGTTGAAGAAAATATTCTTATTGGTATCAACGAAATGGGGATTGCTGATCAACAAAGCTGGCATCCTTGCTACTTCAAAAAGTGAATGGAACATTAACTATGTTCTTTTCTTTCTTTATTTATTGAAGATCACTTCCTATCATTGCTAAAGTTGTCTTTTAATTATTAAAGCTGAGTAGCATAGCGAGTTCTCTATTTTCTCACTGATTCTTAATTATTTAAAGCTAATAAGAAATATTAAAGACTGAGAACATCACAAGATGGTAAGCTTCACCAGAATTTGCACCTTAAATTATTTTGGTGCATGGCTGCATAGTGCTCATTTATAGTCTTATACTAGCTCAATTTGTTTTAGTTCTTGCAGCTAAACACTTGTTCATTTGCATCACGAGGATGACTGCTATGAGATTTTTATATCATTTTCGTCTGTATTGTAATCATCAGTAGCGCTAAGCATTTGTCCTTTAGAGTATACTTGAATTGTGGTACTTAATATGCAGTGATGGTCATCCCCAAAACATCCTTACATTGATGCAGACTATCATAACACTTATTCTAGATGAAAGTGAGGAATTACAGGAAAATCTTATTGTAATCCTGCTTTCAGTGTTGGGTCGTAAAAGAAATGTAAGGCTATCCATTTTTACTCAGATTTTTTCCCTTTAGTTTGATTTTATTTTTTTATTTGTTTTTACATGTCATTTTCTCATCGTGAAAGTGTTGTTTTGTAATTGTGGAACTAGGGTTGCTCTATGGCTGCACGGAGGCTTGCAATGAATGTTATAGAACGTTGTGCAGGAAAACTTGAACCATTCATCAAGCAGTTTCTTGTTTCTTCACTGTCAGGCGATGGCAATTATTTGAATTATTCAATTGATCATCATGAAGTTATCTATGATTTGTACCAGTGCGCTCCGCAAATTCTGGCAAGAATAATTCCTTATGTAACAGGCGAATTGTTGGTAAGTTTCATACCCTTGACTATATGTTCCTATTCCACTTAAGTTACATACTCAAAGGATGGTTTTTAGGGTGACAATTGGCACCCTATTTGTTTCTTCGGTGAACTTTATTAGATAAATAGGTAGCCATATTGCACATTACATTGGCCTGGTATTATACTGTGATGCTGCCTTGTGAGGCAATGCGCTTTTGATGTTTATGTGTGTGTGGCAAGAATAATTCCTAAGTTTCATACCCTGACAATATTTTCCTAGTTCCACTTAAGTTAGATACTCAAAGAATGGCTTTTAGGGTGACAATTAACACACCCTATTTGTTGCTTCATTGAACTTTATAAGATAAATAGGTAGCCATATTGTACATCATTGCATTGGCCTGGCACTGTACTGTGAGGCTGCCTTGTGAGGCAATGCACCTTTGATGCTTGTGTGAGTGTGTGTGTGTGAGAGAGAGATATGATATAGCCTAGTTTATTTCTTTATAATCAAATTGAGAGTTGTAGTTGAATCTTGAGATGAATTTTTTACTAGTGGTTATGATTCTTTGACTTTGAAATTTGTAGACAGATAAGTTAGACATTCGCCTTAAAGCAGTTCAACTACTGGGAGAATTATTTTCTTTACCTGAGATACCTGTCTCTGAAGCTTTTCACCCTGTCTTCGATGAATTCCTGAAGAGATTGACTGACAGAGTAGTTGAAGTCCGTCTCTCTGTCATTGATCATTTGAAGAATTGCCTGATTACTAATGCTGAACGTCCTGAGGCTCCTCAGATTATAAGTATGGGGCCAGTAGCCAATCATTTTTATCATCTAATATATGTTTTGCTAACATTTGATGGTGTGAAATATGATCGTTATTTTTTCCAGAGGCACTTTCTGACAGAGTGTTGGATTATGATGAGAATGTTCGACAAAAAGTTGTTGCTGCAGTTTATGATTTGGCTTGTCACTCTTTCAAAGTAATTCCAATTGAGACTGCTAGTTTTGTGGCTGAGCGTCTGCGAGACAAATCTGTTTGTACTCCATCTCTTTGATACTTATTTACTCATTTGTTAATGTTGATTTCCTGATTTGTACTATTGTTTTGTAATCATCCCTTAGTTGACTGTAAAGAAGTATACCATGGATAGGCTTGTTGATCTGCACCGACTATATTGCTCAAAAAGCTCTGATGGTTCAATAAATTTGGATGACTGTAAATGGATACCAGGGAAGATATTGAGATGTTTATATGACCGAGATTTTAGGTATGTAGCATACAAATAATTTCAAGTCGGTGATAATTTTGGTTGCTCAGAGAGTGACCTTTATTTCACATGAGAATTTGCTATGATTTCTTTCTGTATATGAGCCTTCACATGCATAATCAGACTTTATGCACAAAATTGCTTCCAATCATCCTGGCATTTCTCAAACTGCAACAAGTTGGAGTTCATAGTCATCAAGCCGTTGTGTTGAACAATTGTGGCACTTTAAAGTTTTGAGCATTTTTCTAATCTTTTTTACTATTTGATTCAAATCAACATATGCCCATGTAATATCATCTCAATTTCATCATATTTTGTTATTATCCTTGTTCTTTGATATACAAAGAATCTTAGTATAATTATTAACTGTGTAATTTCAAACTGCTAGTATCCATCTTCATTTTTTCATTATCAAAATAATGCTGTTTTGCTGAAACATAAATGATGCTTTAGTTAATGAATAAAATACTCTCTCGGTAAAATAAAGAAATATAACATAATCTGTTAAAGTAAAGATTTTTAGCTGAGATCATACTCATGAAGTGTATGCATTTTCTTTAGTTCAACCGATCACATGTATCAATTTCTCCTTGATTTTTACAGTATGCACAGAATCATCGAAGCTGCTACCAAATTCACCTATCTCAATACTATAAGAACCATTTATCAGAACCAAATTGACCTATCTCAATTTAGTTAGTTTTGTATGATATAAGATTCATTTATCCCTGACAAAGTTCTATATTCATTGGAAGCTTGCAGAAATTATGCGCAAAGTGACATTCATCAGACTAACTATTTAGATCTTTGGGTTGGTCTGAATCTAATGGCCGTTAGGTTGGGCAATAATAAAAAAGAATTCATGGACAATGATCTGGGAAGTTACTAAATTGGCATCAGCAGGACCAATAAAATTTTGAAACTGTAGGTCAGAACCAATAATCATACTCTTACAGTCTTACTCAATGACAACAATCATACATGATATCATACTCTTGAAGTGTTTTAGTTAATTCAGTTGATCTTCAATAGTTGCATCATTTGTTTCTTTTTTTTCTGGTCTTGGTGCAATCAATATGGTTGCAGAGAACCACAAATAGTACCACTAAAATCACCTATGTCAAAGGTTGGTGAGTATTGAGACTGAATTAGAGATAAAGTGAAACATAGCTCTTATTATTGAGAATTCATAATCAACCTGGAGGACGACCATCTTCTGGGTGACTAGCCACAAAGATTAATCACTAACTTATGTGGAAATGTAAAAAGTGGAGGACTCTTTAATTCTAAATAAAAATGATTCGTCACCCAATAGCTTCTCTCTTCTTGTTCTCAAGCTTAGAGGTTGATGAAAATCTGCCTTAATTTGCTGAAGAAATATACTGAAACAGGATTTATAATACAACTCCATTATAATCTCTGTGATTCGTTAGGCGGCTATATATCATGTAATGTTGTGTCAGTATGTAGCAACAATAAAATACAAAATGGTTAAAGCCTTTATTCGTGTTTATAGTGAACTACTGTACTTTATTGTACCAACTCAAAACATAGATCACTGCAAAAAAAATTGCTACCTAGTGGTCTTATTGGTCCTTGATTGAACCAGTAAATTTTGGTTACTAGGTGGTATTGTACATAAACTCTGCTGGGATATTCTTATATGTAGAGCCAGATATATATATTAGTTTTCTTTTTCAGATGTTCCTTGTTTTATTTTTTAATTTGGTTAATTGATGGGTTAGGATAGGTGCAATTCTTTAAGACACTTGGTCTTGATTATAAGCAACAATTTGCAGGTTGGAAGCAGTTGAACTTATCCTTTGTGGATCTTTGTTTCCACCTGAGTTATCACTCAAAAATAGGGTGAAACATTGGGTGTCAATTTTTTCAGTGCTTGATAAATTCGAGATTAAAGCCATTGAGCAGATTCTTTTGCAAAAGCAAAGGTTTGTAGTTCTGATACAATAGTGAGGGGATTTTCCCTGTTCAGCTAGGAGTATCTAGTTTGTGATATATTCTCCACGGATTTTCAGGTGATTTCCTCTTGGATTGCAGGTTACAGCAAGAAATGCAGAAGTATCTGTCTCTTAGACAGACATATCAGGTTTGCCAAGATGGATGATCATACTGGTGATTGGTTGTTTTGTGTTGTTATTACAAATGGATCTTAAAATGCAGGAAGATGCATCTGAACTCCATAGAAGAATTTTTGTTTGCTTCAAGAGCATGTCTCGGTTGTTCAATGACCCTATGAAGGCTGAGGAGAATTTTCAGTTTCTCAATCAGTTGAAAGATGCTAATATTTGGAAAATCTTGACAACACTTCTTGATCCGTCCATTAGTTTGCAGGAATCATGGTCACGTCGGGTAGTTACTTGCATATTCCTTTATTGTTCTTCCAAATGTGTTCTTTTTTAGCTGTCTGCTTTTTAACAGTTAGAATATTATTAAACATCGAAATGATGAAAGGATCAGAGTTGCAAGTTTCTCCATAATTTAATTGGATATGTTTACAGAGAATTCCATGCTTGCTATTTGGAGTCTGCCAAATGTGGTCCATAACTGAATCCTTATCTTTGTCACTGTTTGCAGGATGAGTTGCTTAGAATTCTTGGTGAGAAGCATCCACTTTATGATTTTATGAATACGCTTACTTTGAAGTGTTCATACATACTCTTTAACAAAGAGTTTGTCAAAGAGATACTATCAGAAGCTGATGCTCAACATTCTGCTGGAAAGACTAAACTTATTTGCTCCTGCATGAATGTGCTTACGGTACATACATTTGCAATTGCTTTAAATTGTAACTCTACATGTTGTATATTGTACAATACAATTCATACGAGTTTAAGCACATGTAATTGATTTTTTTCGCTGACAGAATTTACATTAATGGAATGCAACAGAAGTTATATTAGTTATTTGATTCTCAGTATTGGTAGCTGCAACTTAGTTTGCTAAAATGAAGTGATAATTTTCGCATTGATCTCTGACTTTGCAATTGCCTTAATTCTACATATTGTTAACATCTGGAAATGTAGTTATTGTACTACAAAATTTTCCCAAACAAAGTACTTCGTTTGAATTTATGATAGTGATTTTACCTTTTCACTTTCAACATTAGGCTCTTTAGTCTTTTCCTACAGAAACTATTGATCCCTTATTTCAAATTATAAATATGCCTATTTCAGGTCATTTCAGGTTATTCTCCCTTGCTTTTAGCTGGGTGTGAAGAAGATATTATTATTCTTCTGAAAGTAGACAATGAATTAATTAAGGAAGGTATTGCTCATGTTCTTGCAAAGGCTGGTGGGTCCATTCGTGAACAACTGACAATTTCAAGGTAAAACCAGTTACCAGCATGCTATGAAACTACAATTGCATACTTGTTTTTTGTTCCCTTTGTGACTCCCTGGTTTCCTTGTTAAAGCTGTGGACATATGTTTACAGAGACTTTATGCTTATTCATCATATTGCAGCTCAGTTGAACTTCTTTTAGAAAGGCTGTGTCTAGAGGGTACCAGGAAGCAGGCTAAATATTCTGTACAGGCCCTATCAGCAATAACTAAAGATGATGGTCTCAAGTCACTCTCTGTTCTTTACAAGGTTGCTATTAGTTTGATTTTGGTAAACTTTCTTTGTGGTGATAGCTAGACTAAAAAACCTTTCTGATTGATTTATCAGAGGCTTGTGGATATGTTGGCGGAGAAAACACATTTGCCATCTATTTTGCAATCACTTGGATGCATTGCTCAAACTGCTTTGCCAATTTTTGAAACTAGAGAGGATGAAATTACTGAGTTCATTACCAGTAAAATCTTGCAGAACAGTAATGTAAGCCTTCCAGTAAAATTTTATCTAGGTCTCTATAGACTCTTGACAATTCTTATGTTTGTGATTTTCCCTTTTTGCAGAAGTCTGATGAAGTTTCTTTAGATAATACTCAATGGAATGAAATATCTGAACTGTGTTTGATGAAGGTCCATGCATGAACTATAGTACTCGATTACTGGAAAACCATTAGCGGTCAACATAAGACTTTCAAAAATCATACATTTCTATCTTTTGTGCAGGTGTTCGGTATCAAAACATTGGTAAAGAGCTACATGCCTGCCAGAGATGCTCATATGAGACCAGGAATTGAAAAGCTTCTGGAAATTCTTCAGAAAATACTTTCTTATGGGGAAATCTCAGATGAAATATGGTCAAGGTACTGAATATTTATTTTATTCAGGATAAACTTTGAGTGTTTTTCCCCGCACATTTATGTTTGCTAAATTGCAATCTTTCTTGTAGTGATGTTGATAAAGCTCATATGAGGCTTGCTTCTGCAAAAGCTGTTCTTCGGTTATCAAGATATTGGGACCAAAAAATAACTACTAGTTTGTTTTATTTGACTCTAAGAATTTTTCAGGTAATTTGTCAGCATCAACATGTTCATTCTTAGACAATGAGATTTCAATCTATTTATCTTTTGTGCATTCATTATGATGTTACTCTTTTATGTCTATCATTTAGGATGCATATGCTGAATCTAAGAAATCATTCTTAAACAAAGTACATCAGTATATAAAGGAACGGTTGCTAGATGCAAAGTATGCTTGTGCCTTCTTACTTAGCTTTAATGATTTTCGCTGCCCTGAATATGAAGAGGTTGGTCTTTTGTTTAATTTTGACGTAATAGATCATTTTTTCAATATTCAATTATTTGGGACATAGTAATTTTACTTTTAACAAGACACTTATCTTGCATTCCTGTAGTGTAAACAGAGTCTACTTGAACTTGTACACATATGTCGGCAATTTAAAATGCGGCAACTATCTGCACAATCTGACTTGAATACCACCCCAGCTTACCCAGAATATATTCTTGCCTACATGGTCCATGCTCTTGCTCATGACCCTTCATGTCCAAATATTGACGAGTGCATGGATGTTCAGGCATTTGAGCCAATTTACTGGTACGCCCTTTCCTTTTGAATTTGAACTATTGTTCCTTGATTATCTTTCATATTTGACGAAGTTGTATACTTACATATTCCTACCTGAGTAAGACAGTACTAACTGTATTATTTTCCACTTATTTTTGTTACTGCCTTTAGTTCTAAATTATGAAGAAACAGAGATAATTATGTTGCTATTATCTTATTTCACTAAAATTCAGTCATTTTACTCATGTTTTGTTACAAATAGTTTTGAGAAATTATGCTAATATTTTTGTAGCTTTCAGGCGGTTGCATTTATTTCTTTCCTTGCTGTTGCATGGTGACAATGGTAACCAATCTGGTGCTTTTCCAATCCAGAGAAAGGAGAGCTATAATATAATCCTTTCCATCTTTCACAGTGTTAAAAGCGCCAGGGATGCAGTGGATGAAACAAAGTCAACTGTAAGTGATTACTTCTCCCAGACTCCTAAACAATTTCATATTTCAGCTCCATTTAATTGTTGTTTAGTCCTCTTCTTGTTGCTCAGTCATGTTTCTTCTTCTATCCAATATTCATTTTGTTTTGGAGTGTCACTTACATTTTGTTAACTAACTGGGCTATGCATTTTGTTGGGGATATGCAGACTATACATGCTATATGTGAGCTTGGGCTCTCAATTTTGAAGAGACTAGTGCCTGAGGTTCAGGTCTCAGAGATTGATGTAGTTCCGTTGCCTAGTATGCTATTCAAAGTCATCGACGGTAGCCCTAATGATAGCATGATGGTGAGTCATTCCTGATTAAACAGTCTTCATCCTTGAAGACTCCATTCATTTTTTCCCTTGAGTTCCCATGATTATTTGGAGATATCTTTTTTGTGTGTGTGTCTCTATAGCTTTATTGTTAACTGTCTCTCAAATTAACATTGTTCCATTTTCCTCAACATGGTTGAGTGAACAGGCTCAACACCTTCAAACTGTTTTTATTAAAATTGTATTCTTTACATGGAGAGGGGAAAGGAAAATTAGCTTATGATGAAAATTGTGGAGACACAAATATCTAATTGAACTACTATGTTATGGAACCAAATTGTAGATGTGGAGAACATGTCATTCCAGTGAAAAATTAAACTACATTTCAGTGATAGAAGTTTTTTACAAATGTTGTTCAATGTGTTCTAAAAGTTTTTCAGAAATAGTACATTGTACCTGTGTTAATTCAAATGGGTATGATACCATCATAGTACTTACACTATTTGATGTTTCGTAATGAAGCGTGATGTGTTGATTGTATGATGTCCAATTACATCATTGTAAAATGACTAAGTTGGTAAACTATTAGTTGTGAAGGATACTACCATCAGTATCATAATAGGTATATGAAAGAGAGCCAGGTCCAAGGTCTGAAATTCTAGTTTCAGTGTGGTTTAGGCATCAGCTAACTGTATTGTTTCTGTGTTTTACCCGCCAACAGTCAGCTTGCGTCATCACCGGTTATTTCATGCTAAGCTAGTTTTGGGTTCAATTTAGTCCTAATTAGATTCAACTTAGACCTAAATAGATATCTAATGGGCATAATAAGATATGTGGTGGTAGGCTCAACCTGATTTGGGTCAAACTTAAGTCAAACCAAGTTAATTATCATATTATACAACTTGAATCTGATTTTGTATATTAAGGATATCTTATATAGATCAATCCTATATAGATGGACCCTCTTTTGCTTCCTAACATTCTGAGCTTTTGAGTTTAGTAATTAATCAATCAACTTTAGTCAACTTTAAGATGAAATCAAAACAGGAAGTCCTATGTTCTGATCCACTTTTGGCATAAATGCTTAGCCAATTGTATTTCCCAATTCTTATTTGCTTTATATTTTTATTAATTTCTTTCTGAACTTATATTTGTGTTTCTGTTTTACTGAACTTTGTTTTATCCCCTTTTTAGGATGACAACAAACGGACGTGGTTGAGTAGTGATAGTGCCTTGGCCCATTTTGAAGCTCTTAGACTTGAGAATAACAAAACGGTATCTACATACAGGATCTAAGAAAAAATTTGGAATTGTAAATTTGATACATCTGTAACCATCTGGTTCATCATATTCTGACTACACAATTTCTGTTCGTGCTATATTTTAGGGTGACTCAGCTGTTGCAGATGATGGAATGATTATAGAAGAGAATGGAGATGACAATGAGGTTCCTCTTGGGAAGATGATGGAAATTCTCAGAAATCAAGGAGCCAAGAAGAAGAAAAAGAAGAAACAAGTGAAAAAGGACATATTTGATGATCTGGAAAATATTGATAGCGAGTTTGACATTTTGGGTGTGGTGAGAGAAATAAATTTGGACAATTTTGTGCAAGCTCAAGACGCAGCAGCAATAGTTACAGATCAGAGTCGCAGAAGTGAAAAGGTGGATGGTAAAATCAATACTGAGAAGGAAATATCATCACCAAAAAGAAAACAAGATGTAATTGGGTTTGAGGTGCTCGTACCTACCCCAAAACGCAAAAGATCAATTTCCACGAGTAGGTCCAATTCATCAAAGGGTTCGAAGGGAAACACAAAGATATCTCCCCTACATTCTTTGTTAGAGCGGAGTTTGTTTGAGGAGGACAAGGCTGAAACTAAAACTGATCTCCTACTCTCATACGCATCTGACATCTCATCCAAGAAAGAAAGAAAAGTTTCCAATGAAGTGCATGTTAAAAAAGATGCAGATAGTTCTTCAGAGGTTAAAATAAAACCATTTCATTCATATAAGGTTCTGGTCTTTCTAATTTACTCATCATTATGTGATATATTACAGAAATTGGCGTTACCAGACAACAGAAAGAAAGGTGATCAATCGAGAAGTACAACTAGTTCAACCAAAAAACGTAAAAGAAGAAGCATTGCTGGTTTAGAAAAGGTATGCTAACATAGTAACTTATTCATTATCTAGCTTTGTGATTGTTGCTTCCTTTCTTTTTTACTGATTACCAGTTCTAGCTAAGTGATTCCATTCCATTTCTATTACTGGCATATGCTTGATGCCAGATTAGGTCCTCAGTTTGTCCTTCTAATGATTAATTTCTTGCAAGTCTAAGATAACTATGATGATTGGTGATGTGCCATTTCTTGGAAGAACTTGATAATCAAAAGAAATGTGTTTCTAGACTGAAATATAGATTGTTTGTCATGCTACTCAAGTTACCTAGCTAACTTGCCACTAAAATTGAAGGGATCCAAGAGGAATAATAGAAAAAGGAAAATCTTAAACGCCTGATTATTACAGAATGCAAGATTTCTGAATGGCTATATCTCTTCTTCTACCATCTCACATGTGGCATCTGTTTTGAATGAACCTATGATTATGACCTCACCATCTCCTTAACTGTGGTTAATAATGCTTCTAAACTTAACATTAGTCCTTTCTAAACTAGAACAATCGAACTGTTTCTCCATGAAGTAAAAAAACTGATTCAATTGGGGGGTCAGGCGTCACATTCCTAAATGCAGATAGAATATTTAAATTATACTCCTTGATTCTCAAGTACCAAAATGCATTATAGTTTAGAACTTAGAGTTAAGCACTTCCAAGATATAAAGTAATGATCAACTAGAGACAATAGGAGGGCATGAAGAATGCTGATGTCAGTCTATCTAATAGATAAATGATTAATCCTATCTGTTTGATTTATTGAAAATTTTCTTGTCATGTCACTTTACTCCTTAACAAAGTTCATTTTTCTGAGAATATTTGTGAAAAAAGATCTAGCCAATTTAGTAGAAAGTTTATTTTCATTAAATCTAATGCATGAATCATGCATACTAAACATAATATATGTGGTAAAAAGATCTAGGCTTGGTTCTTCAATTCACGACTTTGAGTGTTTCCTGTTGCAACGACTGTAATTATGCTTAGCTTGATTTCGTCTGGTTACTCTGTTTTATGCTTGAACATCTTACAATTTTTATCAAATTATTGTTTTATGCTTCCTCCTTATCATTGATATGCTAATAATATATAGGAATTATTCTTAATGCATTTGCTATCTTTTTTATAAAGAAAAATCTTAATGTTGACGAATCATATATGCTCGCAGTGTACGTCACTAATAGATCAATCAAATGAATCCGAGTTAGTTGGTTCCAGAATAAAGATCTGGTGGCCATTGGATAAACGGTAAGAATATGTAGAAGTCTTTTAATTGGTGCCTTACTATGAAATTTGTTATTTTTGCCAATTAAGTTACCGTCTATTAGTTATATGCAGAGGAAAACAGTATTATTCATTTGCATAAATGTGTTATCGGCCACACTTTATTACTCTTGAAACTTTAGTTGTTGATACTTAAGTTGTTTATCTCATTTGAATTGCGATGCTTCTTTTTTACAGATTCTATCAAGGTGTTGTGCAATCCTATGATCCAGAAAACAAGAAACACATGGTAAAAAAAAACTGTCTTAAGTTGTTACTTCTCTTTGGATTTGTTTTCTGGTTTGCAGAAGCATTTGCACCAAAATATATATATATATATATATATTGGTTCCTTATAGGTCAGCGGTTTCCAAGTGTTATCTATTTTATTGGATTTTTTTATTTATTGGTTATATACATTTCCAAGTGTTATTGCCAAATGTCATGGACAAATCAACAAGTTAGGATCTACATGCAACTGATGTATTTACTGCATTTTTGTGACTACCAATATCGATTACCTAGACTATTGTCATCCTAATGAAGCTTAAAAATATAATATTTTTATCAATGTTTTGTCAACACAATCTGAATTTAGAAATGCCTCAAATTAAGTTAGAACTGCCTCAAACTTATGTATCATGTTTCCTTTTGCTTCACTGTGTTAGATTCTTTATGATGATGGGGATGTGGAACTTCTTCTTTTAAGCAAAGAAAAATGGCAAATCATCGATAACTCTCATTCACCGGCAAAGGTTTGTATTCTTGCAGCTCTCATTTGTTTGCTTGAACCTTTGTTAAATCCTTTAATCAAAGTTTCTAATGCATTGCTACGCGTTACATTTTTTGCAGCAACTAAAATCCCATCCTCCATCAGTGTCTAAAGACATGTGAGTTCATCGTATCCTCTTGTTTGCTTTCATTGCATTAATGATACAACTTCGCGTAGAGGTGAGGAGGATAGAGGGAGGTCAAAGGAAGTGATACAACTTTTAGCTCAAGGGATAAAATTTATGTAGCCAATTTCAAATAATTGAGATAAACACGGCTTCATGTTTATGATGATCAAACAATGCATACCCTTATTCTAGAAGCTTGAAAACGTTGTCGTGAACTGTAGGATGAAATTTAATCCATTCTTTAAAAAAGTGCAATGCGGACTTCTTCGTAGCTTCCACTTGATTCTTATTCAGTTCTATCTACGAATGACATTGCAGTTCACCGGAGTCTGTAAATAACAAGAATAACCATTCCGATCCTGGAAAAAATAAGGAGAGCAGGAATAAGTATGCAAAATCTAGTTGCTTTTGTTCTTTTACAATTTGCCTATTAAACGAAGCATCTAATTTACCGAATAGAGAACTTGACAGGTCTTCCTCCTCTAAGGCAAAGAAAAAGGGTTCTACTAAAAAGAAAGCAGAGGAAAGCAGTAAACTGGTGTCAGTGAGCAACACCGAAGCAGATCCTAGTCCGGGCAGTAAGGATGAGTCGGAGGAGACAGACATTCTTCAGTCTGAGTTCAATGATGCAAAATCAGGTACATATGATTCTTTGGCCTTTGGTATCCTTTCGTGCCGGTTCTATTATTATTTTACCCTCATTTAGATGATCCTAAAGATGAGGCAGCCTCACCAACCTCCGAAACAGAAGAGAAAGCGAAAACCGAAGAATTGGGTGAAGAGGACGGGTCACCAAAATTCTCAGACACCAAAGATAACTCAGACGACGAACCCATAGTATGTTCACCTTTCTTTCTTGATCTCCGGTATTACTTTCGTGCTTGATCTTGCCGACAATAAACCGCTCTTCTAATGTAAACAAAAATGATGCAGAATGTGTGGAGGCTACGAGCGATGAAGTCCACTTGATCCTTCAAATCCAACCCTAACTCGAATATGCATCTGCCAAAATGCAGCTTCTATTGCCAGGCAACAGCTACTACTAGGATTTTCTACGACCGACATGTTGATAAGACTATGTAAAATAACAGATGCCATATAGTCCAGTGCAAAATTTTAGGATTCCATCAAGGCATGACTTTTCATGTGAACAATCGAAAACTTGATTACCTTTCTCTTGTGTTAGATTAGTTTAGATGTTTGTTATGGATTTGCAAATCCCATTCATTGCCTCCATGTGTTGTATCATGCAGCTACATAAACTGGCAAATAACCAACATGTTATTGAAGCTTCTTGTTGATGATTCCTGATGCTTGATTAAGTTAACTCAATAAACGATATTTTGTATCAGAGTTTTGTATGAATTGATCCAGAGGATTTAAATTCAAACAGTCAAAATATCAAAGTGATTAGTTTTTGATCTTTTAAGTTATTTCACTAAAATTAAACGAGTTGATAGTCATTATTGATCAGAATTTTGGTAATAACCTAAAGATTAAGAAATGTAGAGATGTTATGATGTGATGGCAAGATGTGGGAAGAACTTTTTAGATAATTTTTTAGATAATGAAGATTCAAATTTTACTCAGATATATTTTACTTGGGAGTTTGTAATGTAGAGATGTTATGATGTAATAGAAAAAAGTTCGAGCTCTGACTCAAAAGTATATTAGTATATTACACCTTGGAGTGAAATTTTTTTGATGTTGAGTCGTCCATCAAGATTTATGTGTTTTTTGATTTAATTTGATAGTTGATGAAGTTCGATCATTTTAGATAGATCGTAAAAGCTAATGTTAGATCTTGATAAGAATCCACCGTTAGATCGTAAAAGCTAATGTTAGATCTTGATAAGAATCCACCCCCATTAATTTGATGCGAACACAATCCATCACATACTTCAAGTCTCCTAATGAAGTCAATTATTACGACACTATCGCCGGCAATTACTTGTGATGAAATTGGTGGTCAAAATTGGGGAAATTGTAACCGGCGGCGCCGCTGGGCCCTGCTTCTCCGCCGCCGCCACCGTACATGTTGAAGAAGTAGCCCACCATGCTCTCGCTCATGAGATTACTCGGTTGCGCCGGCGCCGGCGGCATGAGGAATCCAGGCAGAGGAGAAGCGGCGAAGTACTGGGGAGCAGGGGCGGAGATGTCGGGAACAGGGGCGGCGGCGTTGCGGTGGTGCTGGTGGAGGTGGACTGTGGAGGGAGCGTTGTGGCCGGAGGAGGAGTCGAGCTCGCGGTAGCGGTGGAGGAAGAGGGTTAGGGGGTCAAGGTAGTCGTCGAAGCCGAGCTTGCGCATGGCCCAGAGTACGTCGTCGGCGGTGACGGTCTTCCGCTGCTCGCGCTGGCACCGCTCGTTGGCCTCGCTGGTGATGAAGCTGATGTACTCCGACACGCACTCCTGGATCATCTCCTTCGCGTCGTCGGAGATCTTTGCGTGCGCCGGCAGCACGCGGCGCATGATACGGATCACGTTCGCGATCGGCATGAACCGGTCTTGCTCCCGCACCGCCGGCGCATGCGGCGGTGGTTTATGCTCTTGGAAGACGCCACCCGTGGCGCCATTATCCTTACCATCGGTGGTGGTCCGGCCAGATCCTCCTCCTCCGGCGCCGGTCATAACTGCAAACAGGTCAAATGCACCATGGCACGAAGAAAGGAATCAATTCCACATTGCACACCCTGTAGTTTTCAAACCTTTCATTTAAGTCCCTATTTTTATTTTGTACGTAATCTCAAAATACCCGTTAGTATTTCTATTTTAATAACAAACTTATTTCAGGGGTGCTTTAAAAATTATCCTAACTTTGTAGTCGCGACGACAATTTATTCCCCTGCATGCACGCGAAAAGACCAAACAAGCGCCGTCGTGTTGCCACGTCCCGATCGAACACGTGTCGACCTCAGGAGAGGCAGTTGACTCGACGCCTCGCGAATCTAAAAAAGACCGTAACGTAAGACGATGCTCACGCGATTGGCGAGTGCCGAACGGACGGCCGGATGGAGCGGAGCGCGAATCCGACGCCCCAGATTGAACACAAAATTCATACGCAGGCGACAGGAGACGTTTGGTGTCTTCTATATGTATTCATGGAAGTGAAGCCAACTCATTAATATCTATTTTTAAAAAAAAAAATATTAACATGAAAAAAAATTCTAATTTCTTACAAATTTACACTATTTCACGTATATCAGCACATTCACTAAAAATAATTTTTCATATGAACAAAATAAGAAAGAACTATTTTTTCTAATTTTTTAAAATATTTAAGTCATATTTTTTCACTGAAACAGAATAATCTCAATGCAAAATGGACAAACAAAATAGATTGTTAAGAGATTCAATTAAAAATATCGATATATAAAGGTGAAGAATAGGCAAAACGATGATGGAGAGGAGGTAAGAAGGGGGGGTTTAAGTAGAATTAAGTGGAATAATTAATGGTAAAAGAAAGGATAAGATATTGAGAATTCAAATTAAAAATATAAATATATATATATATAAAGGGACCTTGTAGTGAAGCTTGTTGGTTGCCAAGAAGGCCTGCACCACTTGCCATCTTCTCCCTAAATTTGCCTCTCTTTGTGAAAAAGTGGAAGAGAATGGCATTGGGGAAGTAGAGACGTATGTATTTATACTAGTTTCTATACGGGGAGAAAGAAGACCTTCCAAGTGGCAAAACCCTAACTGCATCGTGAACAGTGCACTCATTAATTGTATTCTCATTTTGGTTCCTCTACTTTCAATATTTGCTATTTTAGATATATTATATATATACGAAAATGATATCTTACGTATTTTTTCCTATACAACAATACGCGATTGAGTAATCGAAGCATCTGGAAGTGATCCGAACGCCCGAAAGTAAATACGTGCATGATTTTATTTTATTATTATTATTTTTTTTACGGGATTAAGTCGTTTAAGATTTTGCCTTTAGATTCAGGGGTTAGATTATAGTGTTTAAATTTAAAAAAATAAAAAATTAAGTGCTCACGGAGTGTGTGATATTTGGAATATAATATTTAAAGTTTATGATTTAAAAAAAATAAAAATAAAAAATAGAGTGCTATGGGCATGTACTTGGGACGTTCAGATCACTTCTAATATTTCGATCACTCAATCACATATTGTCGTACATGAAAAGATACTTAAGATATTATATATATATATATTCAAATTCAATGTCATTATTTTGAAATAATCAATTAATTATAATAAAAGTGAAATGCTTGGGTCGCTTAAAGATTAATCAAATAATTAGTTTTACAATTGAAATATTAAAATGCTTTTATTTCTTTATGTTTATTTATTATGTACACAACTAAAAACTACGATATAAATATAAATTAATATTTTTAAAAAAATAACATTATTATTTTAAGTGAAAAAAAAACTATTGGGCGGTCTCTCATTGACATCTTTTACAAGCCCATTAGTAATACATTTCATCATAATAATTTTATTAAGATAATAGATCCTGGCGGGCGCACCCACCATCTTGCTTGCGCAAGCATGGCGCATGGATGGCGTCATGATTCGAATGAGTTAATGGACCGAGGTAAGCCCATTTAGGTGAAGGCCCATTAACAAGGGCCGGCTTCGACTCTGGATAAGTTTCTCATAAAATAATAATATATGTCAATTCCATTATCAAACATTCATTAACTTAAAAGGTCACATAACTCAAAAAGTCGAGAGCCACCTATTTTAATTTTTTATCAAAAAAAAAAAAAAAAAAAACACAACACTCCACTTATAGTTTATATTGAACCGTATATATAATTATCTAACTATCTTTTAATATTATTCAATATAAATATTTCTCATTTAAATCTATTATTTAAATTTTGAATCTATCGAACGTATTATAATAATTATAATTTTATAATTATTACACATATCATAATAATTATGATTTTATACCTGCTACAATACATATTTAATCTATTTAAAAATATTCTCTTTGTGACAGCTATAAAATCATAGTTGCTACAATATGAATTCATATTTTTTTAGCAGTTACGAAATCATAACTGTTATTCGACCTACTCATTTAATATTCATATTATAGCAGTTACAAAATCGTAATTGTTATAATATGAATTCGACCTACTCATTTAGCATTCACGTTGTATTATATATGAAATAGTTATTGCTATAACTATTGTAACAACTATAAAATCATAATTATTATAATATAAATTTGATTGTTCACTTAATATTCATGTTATAACAGCTACGAAATCATAGTTGTTATCATATGTACAGTAATAACGGTTTTATAACTGCTACAATGCATTCAATCAATTTAAAAATTAAGAAATTTAGACGAGAGATAATAATACTGAAACAAATATTGAACAATAGTTGGACAATTATACCTAGCTAAAGGGGTGAGATGCCTTTTTAATAAATAAAAAAATCAAAGGTGATTTGGAGGGGGAAAAACTCATTTTTTTCATTTTTACCCCACAATTATTATTATAAAAATGAAATTTGTTGGGAGACAAGGACATGAAAT
>JBBUKS010000035.1:8719070-8748344 GCA_038050645.1 Hedychium gardnerianum
AGATCCAGTCCTCTAATCCATTCAAAAACTCCAAGATTAAACACAAAAATCAAGTACTCCACCACTTTAACATGTTTCATACTTCAAGAGGGTAGTTAGGCAAGAACACATCCTATACAAAATCTGAATTCAAAATTTCAAGCCATGAACATGTATGAACAACCAAGCTACACAAACTATATTCAACCTCTCCATTCAATAACTCATATTCAATCATCTAAGGACAACATAGTAAACACAAGACAATATCCACACAAACTATAACTACACAAATCTAACTTCCCCAAAAATGGAATCCATACATCCTATTAGATCATCCAATCAAAACCCTAACACACAAGTATACAAAAAAAATAATAAAGTGACACAAATTGGATTTAAACTCTCCATACCAGATAATCCATCAATTAGAATTCAACATTAACAAACTAATCAAGAAAGGATCAACACGACAACATCGAAAGCATAACAAAGATCATAGATCGCTACCAAACCAAAAGCTATCAAACTAATACAACATGTTTTGGATCCAACCCTAGCCAAGTGAACCCGCGTAACTGATCAGAAGTAAAAAACAACCACCTCCGAGTAAATTACAAGTGAAATGAGGATTCTTACCTTATTGTGGTAATCTGTCGAAACAAAAACAAGAGGGACAGATCATTTGGAGTTGGATGGCACAGTATGATTGCCGGATCTGAGCTTCCAATAGTGGTGAGGCAACAATCCAATAGTGGCAGGAACAACTAACCAACCAACACGGCAACAACCAGAAATTAATCAAGCCATATATCTAATGCTAAACCTACAGATCGTTGCTAACCAAAGCTTACCTCAACTGGAAATGACTGCCGAAAAGCTTGGTTCTGGCCAGAGGAAAGAATGTTGTTGAACGACTAAAGCGATAGCCGACAATCCCTAGCTCTTACCTAATTCGATCTGAACCAAAACACGACTCTGACTGCCTGCCATGGCGTTGAGAGGAGGCTACGCCGGAGGTGTCGACCGGAGTAGAGAGAGAAGAAGGTGATCGATTGTCAAGTTCAAGGTCGATGATGATCTACCGACTAGTATCAAGGCATCATCTGATCGACAACGTCTATGGCTATGGCTTGCGGTAGTGGCCAGAGAGCGAGAGAAGAGAGGAAGGTAGGCAGAATGTGCTAGCGGCGATCCACTGTGAGGTCGGGTGGAAGAAGAGATTGAGAGAGAAAGGGAATCGCGACGGTGAGGAGGCGGGGAATAGTGAAAATGTCGAGTGAAGAAGAAAAACAAACAGGGTCGGGTGATTATAAGAGTTCAACTTAGGGTTTGAATTTATATCCATAGGTTTATTAAATTCAACTTTAGTTTTAATTAAAACAATCAACTCCTAACTTATTTGATATTCCAAACAGGTCTCTCAAAATCCTATTATTTATATCCCCATAAACTTCTCCAATTAGCTCCGATTAAATTCCAAAAAATCTCCAAAAATTCCCAATAAATTCTATAAATTTATTTCTCTATTAACGCATATTATTTTACTATTTGTAATTATCATATTTAACATAGCTTCTCGATGATGATCTTATGCCACATTAGCGTCGCGGTCCTTATCCTTGATCGCACCCTCTACCACGTTAGTTGATTAAAGTTTATCCCCACACCACGTCAGTAGGTTGTGCTTATCCCGTACCACATTTGAAATCTGAGACTTATCTTGTCCACCTTAGTGCCACTTCAGCACACAAGACAACTCGGTTAATACCTCAACATTCGATCGACCGAACCAGCCTATCGATCTAATGAACCATTCGATCTACCAATCAAACCAATCTATCTATTGATCCCTACAAAATAGAGTTAGCATAGTAATATGATAAATAAGTACAATTAAGTCTGACAGCTACTAACTATCCGATCTCGACTTCGGAATTCAAGTGAACCCCTTTTTCGGATCATCACCTAAGGTTGTCTCCGTAATGAGGACTCAACTTTACCCATTCTTCTTTTTAGAAGAACCACTCAACTCTAGGAGCTTACCTTAACTTACCATTGGTTAAACCTCTGGTCCTTCAGACACGTTTGGGCTTCCTCTGCTCAGCATCCGATCACTTGACCCACCAGGACTCTCTTCTGACTTGATCTCCGATCCTCACTGACCTATCAAGTCTATCCTACTAGATGTCCAGTTCACTGACCCATCTAGACTTAGCTGCCTGGTGTCCTTGATCTTCTAAGACTTCCTTACTTAGTATCCAGTCCAGCTGACCTACTAGGACTTTCACTTGCCTAGTATCCAGTCAGCTTGACCTACTAGGACTTTCCTAGTTGAGCTACCTGCACACTTGATCTAGCCATTAGATCACAATAATACTTAACTTTGAACCTTTGCCAATATCAAAACTCAGGTTTGATTATATGGTGCTCCCTACACCAATAATCTTCCCTTTATTGATTTATAACAACATGGTTCAAAGTTAAGGAATTTAAGCTTTAATTTTCAAAAAACTCCCTCTCAAATTAAACTCTCCCCCTGAATTTAATATCCCGAGGTTTTTGAAAATACTTAATCTTTTTCAATAAAAATTAATTTTTAACCTCATTTTTTTCACCTTTGACATACATCAAAAAAATAATAAGGAGACTCAAAAATAACATGTTTTGAAAGAGCATTGAAAAACACACTTTTACAAAAATATTTAAAAATAAATATTTTCAAATGCATGGTACTTTTAAAAAAGAATTCAATTCTTTGGAAACACTTAGAATTTTTAAAGCACTAAAAAATTTTAAACATAAAATTTTCCAAGTACTCAATAGAGTTTTCAAAAGTTTTTCTAAGTACTCAAAAATGCTATTGTTCAAAAAATATTTATAAGTTTAGAGAATAGATTTTCAAAAATATTTTGATATTCTAAATAAATTTCTCAAGTAAGAAAATTTTTAAATTTACATTTTGAAATTATAAGTAGGATATTTGTAAATTCTAAACAAGACTTTTCAAAAGGAAAAAAATAATTTTGAAGTCTTGAAAATATGTTTTTAAAAATATTTTCAAGAATATTTTAAGTTTAGAATTTTTCAAAAGAATTTCAGAAAATATTTTGAAGTTGAAAAATAAATTTTCTCAAAAAAATTTCAGCAATGTTTTGAAGGATAGAAAAAGGATATTTTTAAATTATAGATATGATTTTTCAAGTAAGAAAAAATTTGAAATTCTAAGTAAGATTTTTAAAGTCATTAGAGAATTTTCAAAATCATTTTGAAATTAAGAAAACTTTTTCAAATAAGAACATTTTCAAATAATGTTTTGAAAATCTAAACAAGATTGTTTCAAGTAATAAAAGAATTTTCACAACTATTTTGAAATTCTAAATAGGATGTTTCAAGTAATAAGGATTTTTCAAGTATTAAGGATTTTTCAAGTAAAAATATTTTTCATGTAATAAGGATTTCTCAAGTAAAATGTTTTTTAAGTAATAAGGAATTTTCAAATAATAAGGAATTTTCAAGTAAAATGATTTTTCAAGTAATAAGGATATTTTGAAAAAGAAATGATTTAAGTACTAAAAAGCTTAAGCAATGCTTGCAATTAAGTACTAAAAAAACTTGAATAATCAAAGAAAATTATTGATGCTTGTAAGAATTTAAATTAAGCAATTAAGACTTTAAGAAAGCTAATAACGTGGGTCATTAGAGTCCAAGCATGCATCCGATTTTTACTTTAGAAAATTAAACATTCATATTTACATTATTCCTTCTTTTCATTGTTTTATTTGTAATCCTAAAAATAAAGCTGACTTTCTTACTAGGCTCATTTAACCTTGCTTTACATGAGGATTATGAATTCTTTTGTAAATTTAGTTGATCTGAATACTATATCATCCACTTATATTTAAGCTATAGATACATCCAATTCACATAAAGTCATGTCAATTTGTCCTAGTTTAAACCCTTTTGGAATTAAGTGGGATGCTAGTTTATCATACCAAGCTCTAGGTACTCATTATAGATGAGTCTCAATACGTGATCTAAGTGTTTGAACCATGGTGATTGATTTATTTAGACCTATTATTTTATAAAACCATTTAGAAATACAAATTTGACATTCATTTGGTATAACTTGAATCCTTTATGTACTGTATAGGCTAACAACCTTCTAATAGACTAAAGTCTAGCAATCGTTGCATGAGTTTCATCGTAGTCCAGACCTTCTACCTGACTACAACCTTTAGCTACTAAATGGGGTTTATTTCTTTTATCATCTAGTTTATTTTGGAAGACGCATTTAGTATCGATAATGATTTTATCTTTTAGTGGCAATACTAGGTCCCAGACTTGGTTCCATCGAATTGGGCTAGTTATTCTTTTATTGCTTTTATCCAATTAGGATCGGGTTGTTTTTCAACTATGGTTTTGGATTCAAGCTTAGATTATTAGTTCAAATTGACTCATGTTCCCATAACATGATTGGATTTTAATTGCTAGAGTTGAGTCACCCAAGATTTGGTTGGTCAGATGACTTGAACTTTTCAAGATTTGTACATCTTCTTCTTGTTCATATTTTGTTAAGTCTAATTTAATCTTAGTCATTTTTAATCTCCCTTATTTTTTATATCTTTTCCATTTTCTTACTAAATTTCACGACATACTAGATTATTCAAATGTTTTATCAAAAAAAATCTTGAAACAACCATTAATTATAACTAAGCATTATTAATTCCACTTAATGATTTAGCTCTTTTGTGAGTCATATAGATCTAAGTGCAATATCCAAGTATAGAGTTGGTTTGATTATGTGTGGACTTAGTTCTCGAGGAACTAGGTAAATTGATTAAGTAGAAGCAAAATGATGACTACTTTGTTAATTCTATTATTTTATATCTCACTCATTGTAAGTGATCAACCATGTTAACCTTATGAGTTGGGTGAGATGGTTCTCAATTTTACTGGATTTAAAATTAATTTGAATTTTGAAGATTATTTAATCTTGTGTTAGATTCAAGTTTAACCTTCAGTCATTTAAGTAGACATTTCCAATGGCTTCCAGGTGGTGGTGAGTCACAGAGGGCTTTCTTAATCGTATCAATGACCACTTCCTAAGACAAAGTTAGCTCCATAAATTATACACTTAGCCAACTTATTGAAAAACTTTGGTCTAACTAGTTTAGGATGTGGCGAGATAGCTTTAGTCAGTTTCTCTCAGTTGAATGCACCAAGTAGGATACTCCTTACACAACTTGGATACACTTAGACTGAGCATTCCTAACGTAATATCATTTCACTTTGTCCTGATACTAGGTTGTCAAGAATCAATTAACCTTTTTTCCTATCTAGACGTTCTAAATTAAACAAAAAAATAAACTAACATTCATAAAGAAAGCAAGGTAAATCAAACAAGCATGCAATTTTATCTGATAGTGAAAATGATTTTTCTATTGGCTCCCCCTGGATCACGATTTTGATAAGGTTTATCCAAGTAATGAATTTGATCCTTGAGGATCCAATATTGATTTGGTCCTACTTGATTAATCAAACTAGATTTAACGACCCATGCTTAGACTTGTTTTCAAACATTTTGATTAAGTAAAGATAAATACGATTTGTATCGATTCTTAGCTTTGAATCCGAGTTCAAATCTATTGTATATAGCTCTTTAAGTTCCAAGTATCATGTTTAGGTACTTGGAGCCCGAAGTGAACCATTTCAATGATCCCTTAAGTTCTTTATCTTGACTTTTCAAAAGAGAATTCTCTTCCTCAAGTTTTTTAACTTGAGTTGAGGTTCCATCCTAAACTTGGTCAGTTGAAGGACTTAGGTTAGTCCTCTCCTCAAGAGGTTTTACCTATGTAACGAATGACTTGACTCAGATATTAGACTTAGCTAATTTTTGAGCTAAACAAGAAATCATGGCATATAGTTTTTCAACTATGGGAGAGTTTATCTCGGTGTTTGGTTCGTTTGAATTGGATATGAATCTGAGGCTTAACTCAAACTCGGGTTTGAACTCGGATTCAACCATTTGTTCTTTTTCCATTAAAGCTATGAAGATCATTTGGTTTGGTTCCCCTGTGTCAGACTCCTTTGAAGATGATTCATCGTCCTTTGTGTCCGTGGTTTCCTCATGGAATTTGACTGTTATATTTGAGAGGTGTCCTAAGGCAATCTCCTTAGATATTTTATTATTTATTAGATAAATAAAATTCACTATTTGAGTGTACATTCTCTATGCATATAATTTGATCTTAAACTCAATTAATAAAGTCCCTTATACAATGCATAGTATGAGAGAAATTGTGATTGGATTACAGTTAGTGAGTATCTCATCATGTGTAATTATGTATGTATTGAAACCTTCCCTAGTAAATTAATTAATGAGACTGGACATTATTAATTCTGTGAGACTAGCACATGTTATACTCCTAGGTTTATCCAAGCAGCTGATCCTCGCTGGCTGGAAATATTAGGATGTTGAGAGTTAATATATGATGTTAGTTAAGGGTAATTAGTTCATTGGATATGACCTGCTATGAGATTTCATGTGGTTCTATCATGTCTATGAAGATCTCATTATAGCTCGAGTGTAAGTTTCTTTAGACTTGAGGTATTCAAGTTACCTTGGTCATGGAGGCTTATACTTTGACATCTTAGTCATATATTCCCTAGGGGATGTAATTATGGGATGATTGGGTATAAGTCAATATGTCCAAAGGTATTTGAATAGCCCACAGAGGATTCACCACTCCTTTTATAAGGAGGCGTATACCCTATGGACTCTTGTTAGGATTATTACTCATAAGTCTTTGGCCAAAGCAAAATGTGTCAAGAGGATTGTCTTTTTGGAGATGTGTTTGAGTAATTTGAATTCATAGCACAAGGAACTACTACTTGAGCTAGGTGTGACGTAGTCAACCTAATGGGGACTGACACATAGGTCATATCCTAAACCAAGTGGGTATAAGATGAGTGAAAGTAACAGACGCATGAATAACTGTAGTTGTTGAAGGGTTCAGAATTATTCTTGGATCAATTGTGATTTTCTGTTCAATTGGAGGTGATGATATTCTACTAAGTGTCACTCGTGATCTATTCATAATTAATAGTTAATTATGAATGACCAACATAACTGGAACCTATTGGGTCACATGCACTATGAGTATATCGAAAGAGATAAAATAAGTTTGAGAATTGGATTCTCAAATCGAGAGAGATTAAGTTTGGTAAGACCAAATAAGGGGGAAAATAATGAAAATATTTGTCAAGCTGGAAGCGCTAATGGGTCACCTCTCTTATAGACAAGATAGACCTTCTTTGGTTTGATCATGAACCAAATTGGTTTGGTTTTAAACCAAGTTGATTTGGTTTTGAACCAAGCCTAATGTTTAATGGATTGGGTTGGCTTAATGGGTATGGATTTAGGCTTGGGTTATGACTTGCTCCCCAAGTCATAATGAAGAGGTATATAAATACCCCTTCATAGAACAAGAGAAGTATTGAATTGAGATTCCAACATAATAATTGTTTTGGTTTTAGGTCTTCCTCTCTTCTTCTCTCCCTCTCCTTGCTGTCACCCAACCACAAGGAGAAAAGTTCTCCTTGTGATTGCCACCGTCCACCTCAGCCGTCAGCGTCGGCGTCCACCAAACCTCCGGCCTCCTACCATCGGACGGAAGCCACAGTCGGCCAGACAACATCCATAACCGACTGCTTCCTCTTAATCGCATCATCTTCCTCCTTTGGCTAGTCCAAAGCGGAGATAAAACTTATGACTTAGCGAAGTCGTCTCGACGGTATCTCAGCATGGATATGAATAGAGGCAAACCTTGTGAGGTTTGTTAGTCGATGTTGTTTCCATTGCACTTCATCCAACAAGTATATCTTCTAACAAAATTTTATTTTACTGTTATATCTTGCGCATGTGCATACTTGTGGTTGTGTGTGATGTATTGTAGTAATTTAGGAAATTATTATGCTTCCACTATATGTTTTTTGAAAACACCCATCATGCATGCATCCAAAACCCCAACATCAACCAACTTGTCCTAGAGACCTTTTGTGTTGATAAAGAAGCTGACGTGGCTGAGCTCCTTTTTAGCCAAGCCCCATTGTAGTGTCTGAGTTACCTTTGCATCATGGTCTTTATCCTTAATTGTGCCCTCTTCCACAACAGTTGATCAAAGTTTATCCCCACACCACATCAGCAAGATCGTCCTTATCCCATACCACATCAACAATCTGAAACTTATACTATCCACTTTGGTACCACTTCAGCACACAGGACAACTAGGTTGACACCTTAGCATTCGGTCGACCAAACTAGCCTTTCGGTCTATCGAACTGTTCGATCTACTAATCCCTACAAAATAGAGTTAGCACGGTAATATAATAAATAAATGCAATTAAGTTTGATAGTTACTAACTCTCGGATCTCAACTTTGAAATTCGAGTGAACCCCTTTGTCCGATTGTCACCTAAGGTTGTCCACATAACGAGGAATCGTCCTTATCTATTCTTCTTTTCAGAAGAACCACTCAACTCCAAGAGCTTACCTCAATTTACTATTGGCCAAACCTCCAGTCCTCTAGACCCATTTGGGCTTCCTCTACTCAGGATCCGATCACTTGATCCATTAGAACTTTCTTCTGACTTAATCTTTGGTCCTCACTAACCCATCAAATCCATCCTACTAGATATACAGTCCACTGATCCATCTAGACTTAATTATCTGGTGTCCTTGATATACTAAGACTTCCTTGCCTTATATCTGGACCAGCTAACCTATTAGGGCTTTCACTTGCCTAGTATCCAGTCAGCTTGACCTACTAGGACTTTCCCGGTTGAGCTACCTGCACACTTGATGAAGTCATTAGATTACAGTAATACTTAACTTTGAATCTTTGCCTAGATCAAAACCCAAATTTTATTATATGATGCTCCCTGCACCAACACAAAAGTAATAGTGTTATCGAGGCAGACCCACTGAAGGGTTATAAGTTGTGGAGTAGGAACTAGGAGTTCCAAACTACATAAAAGATATTGTACGCTTGTACTTCTTTATTATGTTTTATATTTTGTATTTTCATTATGCATTAATGATTGTAGAAAGGCATGAACAATAAAAAGTAAATGAAAGTGAGACAAGTTATTCACCCCTCCCCCCCCTTTAGCTGTGTAGACCATCCTATAGATTATTCCCTCTTCTATCTTTTCCTTTATTAAATGGCTATCAATATCCACATGCTTCATTCTATCATGATGTACTAGATAATTTCTTTGCCTGGTTCTCAACCAAGTATTCCACCGTCTAGCCCCGCTAAGATTTTCACCGCCTAGTTCCCAACCAAGTCTTCCTTGCCTAGTCCCACTAGGGCTTTGTTTTGTCTGGTTCCCAACTAGGACTTGACAAAATCCATCAGAACCTTTTGTTAAGTAACGTGCACCTGTACACTTGACAAAATCCATCAGAACAACACATTACTAACTTCAAACTTAGCCATACATCAAAATATAGGTTTGATATGGTGTTCTCAACACCAACAATCTCCCCCCTTTTGATGTGTGGAAACTAGTTTAAAGTTAGTTAAAAACAATAATAGAACCTATATTTCACATGAGGAAGCAACCACCGGTTCATCCCTCTCTAAGAGAAACGTAGCCTTCTCTCGATCCCCAATCTCATGCATGAGCTTTTCCTCATCACCATATCTCCACTCGGTCTCTCCATCCCACTACCCTCTCCCGATCGGGAGAGGCGCCACCAATAGCTCCATCACCACCTTTATCCTCCTCCAACCATCAATCTTCCCCGCAACACCATCGCTTCCATAGCTAAGCCCCGTCACCAGCAGATTTGCCTTCGGACAGAATCATCATCCCGCAAGCCACCATCCCGCAAGCCATGAATTCCTTTGCAAATGTAGTTTAGTTAAGTTATGTTTTAATTACTCGCATTACTTTATGTTTATTGTTATCTCCTTTGTTTTCAAAGTTTAGATTACATTCCTATCAATTTCATTTCTTTCCATTCATTGTTCTTAGTCTTAGCATTTGAAGACAAATCCCCATTTACAACATCAAAAACCCAAAAACCAATAACTATTTGATCTCAAGATTATTACCCTACCAATACATTTCTTGTGAGAGACGATCTATGCTATTCCCTATGTTATATTAATGTAGAGGGTTCGGTAATTTGTTTGATACTATATAATGACAATATAGTCTGATCAAAATGGTGACGTTGTCGGGGAGTGTTAGCGATGTTTGATAATCTTAGGATTATTTTTTGTTTTTCTATTTTTCTTTTTTTTCTGTTCGACAATTTTTTTAGTATCTCCGACTACCCTCAAACTTTGTAGGTTGATGGAAAATGGTGTGGGAATCAATACTCATTACTTTGCTATGAATGGCCAAATTCCATCATTTAGACCACTTTTGATTTTTTTAAAAAAAAAATAATTTCATTTTTCGGTTGCATTTTCACTTACTTTTACTTTTGTGATGGTTGAAAAAATTTTAAAAATTGTTTAGGGATTAATTCTCTTGTATCCATGTATTTTATCTTGTGAGTATCCTATGTCTTTTGATCTTGTTTGCTAGTGTTTCAGTGTAAGACCAGGAACTTTTTGTTGTGAGCAAACATAAATTATTATTCTTAGCAATTTAGAGGAGTTAATGATGCTTATGATCTGGTACTGAGCAACAAAGCATGAAGAGTCAGTTGGATGAGATATCTTTTCTCCTCAAACAATACGCCAGGAACCAATCTCAATAACTCAATTCAACCATGCAACTAGTATAAGCAACGAACACCAATGGTATCTGTTCTAGTTCATTCCATTGATTTGATGTATGCCCTATCCTGTAACAAACTGATACTTTTCACATCGAGGCTCAGTACTACTAGCCTGAACCTTAATAATACCAGTTTGAACCTCAGTACTACCAACCTGAACCTCAACACTTCCAACCCCAACAGAAAAATAGGTATGATTCATTGTCGAATACCTATAATTTTGGTTGGATGGATCATTTAGATTTCAAATATGGGAAAACTCAACAACAACTTGTTCAATCTTCTCCATCATACCAAAGGCCATTTAGATTTCAAGATGACTCGATGTCTACCTGGCCACAGTCATTCCAATAGGTTGAGCAAACTTTTGTTCCCAGTCAAGCAGAAATATCAATGAAGTAACTAAAAGATCTTGTATATGGGAGCGCACAACAACAACTTGCTTAATCTTTTCTAGCATATCAGAGTCCACATGGATTTCAGGATGACTCTATTCCTATTTGGCCACATCCATTCCAGCAGGTCGAGCCAACTCCCTAGGGAACATTCCAAGACTTCAGTGAAGAAATTCCTGCTCCTAGTCAAACAGGAACCTCATTGCAGAAACTGAAAGAGCTTTTGCAACAACTAACATTGCAAACACAACAATTAGCATTACAAACGCAACAACAAGCGATCTATAATCTCTAGCCCCAACAATGAGCAAATGCATCAAAAAAGAATTTGTAGATGCATATGGATCAACTTGCATCATTTGTTGCTCATTGACAAGCACAAGACTCCAGTCAATTTCACTCAGAGACCATTTTTAATGGTATCAACATGCTTGAGAAGATGAATTGTAGAGTTTGTGATATTCTTGTCTCTAATTCTACTACTCTATAGGACTCTTATAATGCTTTGTGTTGTGATGATGAAGTTGTAGATGATGAAAATATTGATGATGATGCATGCATGCAAAATGTTGGATGAAAATATTATTGTTGCAGATATTGTTGATGATGATGTTGAATGTGATGAAAGTGCAGATGATGCAGATATGAATGTTGATGTAGGATCAAACTTGATGCTAGATGGGGGTGAATAGAGTTATGAATTTTCCAAGCTAAAATTAACTAAAAATAATAGAATAAGAAAAATAGCACAATGAAAATAATTTAAAAACTAACTTAACACAGATTTAATCAAGTAGAACAAAAATAATGTAAACATGCAAGAGACTAAATCAAGTATATATCATACAAGACTTGTTTAGCAGTTTATCAACCAAAGCAAAAATAGACATGCGCAACAATTATAAAATATGATTCTTATTTTCAATTTTCCTTTCTAGAAAGCCTCTGGAGGTGAAGAAACCTTACAGAAAAAGAATCTACAAATTAAGCTCATAAAAACACACAAGTATGGCAACAGTAAAGAAATGAAAGATTATGCCCTAGGTGTTGCATTTAGGAATTGAAGCATGAAGTCGCAACATGTCATCATCGCAGCATAAAAATCACAAGAGCACATAGAGCACGAGCAAAGTTGAATCAAGATGAAGAAGGTTGTTCTTAAAGCTTTGTCTCAAGTCTCCTTTTATAGCCTTCCTTTTGTTGTTGACGTGGCAACCTCCGATCAACTGAAGCCTCCCAGGTCACCTAGAAGCTGCTGATGTGGCTGTAACATTTATTCGATAGATAACGTCATCCGTGTTCTCCAATCGATTGGAAGCCCTCCGGTCGCCTTAAGCATGGTCAAATATGATCTTGACCACCTCGCTCGGATCACTGGATTTCATCTTCTACGAGTCACCTGGAAGCAACTCCGGTCACCTGGAAGCAGCTTCGGTCACCTTGACCTCATTATGGTCGTCGGGACCCTCCAAACTCTCTTGTCAAGAGTTATCACTAGCCAGTTGCATGGACTGGTCACCTGGAACCATTGAACTTTGCTTCCCTGCAAAGTGTTACATGTAATGAGTATGATAAAATATTTTAAGTTACTCGCATTTACTTGACTAGATGGTCCAGCTCCCAGCTGACCCATCTAGAGTGAGTTGTCAAGCTACAGGTCGCAATTGACTCCACTTGGACTTGTATGTCTGCCAAGCCTTCAGCTCCAAACCGACTCCATTTAGACTTGTTTTCCAAACCTTTAGCTCCCAACTGACTCCACTTGGACTTATTTGCTAAGTTTCAGCTCTCAGTTGACTCTACTTAGACTTGATTTACCTAGTTCCCAACTAGGACTTTCTTAATTGGTTCCCATCCAAGACTTAGCTCTTACCTGATTCCTAATTAGAACTTTAGTTGTCTAGCTTCACTAGGACTTAGCTAGTGTCTGGTTCTCAACCAGGACTTCCACCTCCTAGTTCCCAACCAGGACTTGCACCACCTAGCCTCGCTAGGACTTTTCCTCTTGTCAAGCAATTTGCACCTACACACTTGATAACATTTCATTAGTACACAAAGCATATTAACTTTAAACTTAACCATACATCAAAACATAGGTTCGATGTTGTGCTCTCAGCACCAATAGTTGATGCATGCTAAACTCTTGATAATCTTTAGATGTTACAAGTTTTGATAATGATAATGATGTATGCAGAGTTCTAGATGGTATTGTTGATGATGCAAATGATAATGATGGGTTGCATGCAAGACTTTAGATGAACTTGTTCTTGTTGCAGATGTTGATGTTGATGATGCACGTAGTATTCTTGATCGGAGTGTAGATATTGTTGCAAATTCTGAATGCAAAATTCTAGATGAGATTGTTGATGTTGTAGATATTTATGATGATGTTGGTGAGTTGCCAACTGAACCTACTTGTAGTGTTGTTGTAGATGATTTTGTATAGGAGGCAGTACCTCAGAATTTCATCCTTTAGTTATGCAACCATCTGAACTAGAATTTATACTCGCTCTTGATCATTTGATGCATGCATATATGGAGTTGGATGAGCAGTTGCCAGATATCAGTGTCCAGAATCACTAACCTGATCAGAAGTCAAGTGGGATAGTGGTAACAAGAAAATATGATGAGTTGATCCCCACATGAGTGATGGATAGTTGGAGGCCTCCAGACTAGGCACTCCCAATTAAGCTAAAGTCTCTATCAATCATGTTGAGTAAGGCTCTAACTTCCACTGTAATAATTCTTCTAGAGTGGATACTCTAACTAAACTACCTCCAACCTCCAGGAAGAACTTTCAAGGAAAAATGGTAGAGGAAGCGGTCATGATTTCAACTGTAATTATTCCACTACCGGATTGGATTTTACAACTGAACTATCTCCAACCACCTAGAAGAACTTTTAAGGAGACGGTGATGGAGGGAGCAATGCTCACCTCTACTTGTATTAGTCCACTCCCAGAGTGGATACTCGAATTGAACCAAGAAAACTTTCGAGGAGATGAAGATGGATGGAGTGACACTTAACAACGTTGATCACATAAAGAAGGTACTCACCTCCACTCGTACCATCCCACTCCTAACCTTGATGCTATTATTGAATCACCTTCAACCACTAGGAAAAAAAGGGGAGTCTATTCCTTTCCCTTTTTTCTTGTTTTCTTTATCTTTTGTTTGTGTTTTCTTTGCTTTCTTACTTTGCTTTCTTGCTTCGCACTTTGTTTGGTCTTGTCTGCACTATGTGTGGTTTTGTTCGCATTTCCCTATGGTTCCTTCATAATGCTTTGAGAATTGTAAAAGCTTTTTAAGCTTGATCGTCGAGTTTTGGATTCTTTGGCATCATTGAATACATTGCTTGTATGTGGCCACTTGTGTGGTGATAGATTATACCTTGTTAGATTAAGTTTGATAATCATAATTACCTAGTGAGGATCTATGTCATGCTTATTCTTTATCCTCTTTGTAGTGAGTTGCACTCATGACAATTGTTACTCTAGAACTTGCTTTGCTTCTTTTTTCAAACTACATTATCATATACATGCATGAATGTGATGAATATCATCTTTTCTTGTTCACTTTGTGATTTCCCTTCTTGCTTAGATACTTCCTGAATAATTCCCTTAACACCTTCATTGTCCATTATTCATTGTGATGCTTTCATTGGTTTATTCTTCTCCCTATCCTATGATGAGAGTATTAGGTGATCTCATGATTGATTACATTGTCCGAGACAACAAATCTTAAGTGTGGGGGAAGAGAATGTGTGGATGAGAGATATGTGTGGAAGGAAGAATTCTTTTTGTGAAAAAGAAGAAGAAGAAAAATCCTTTCTGGTGAACTCAAAGAAAATGAAGTAAAGAAAGGAGAAAAGTGAAAAAAAAAAAGGAAGAAAAGAAAGAAATTTCTCAAGTATGTTGTGGTGTTGGATAGATGAACAAAGGGGAATGAGGTTAACTGTGATAGAATAGATTTCTCAAGCATGTTTTATGACATAAAGAGAGACATCTTGGTTGTCGTATTAGATTTTGGCACATTTTACTTGATTGTACTCAACATGTTTATCAGTCCAATACTCTCACGATTTCTTTGGTTTCTCTTCTTGTACTTATCTTGCTTGTTCTCTCGGTTTCTTGTTTCCCCATTATATCCCTTAACAAGTTCTTCTGATTTATGCATGTCTATGTGTTTACAATGGTGGAGATTAGAAAATAAGCAAGTCAATGGTTGTACAATATCATGAGTGGCATTGAGTGGAACTCCATCTTCATATATGTTTATGAGAGCGAGGCAAAACTACTTACCTTGTAAGGTTCTATCATGCTTAGTTTACTCAAGTTGATTGAAATCACCACTCGTGTTGACTTGTGTCAGAATTGAAACCATGAATGCCTTGATCCTAGAAAACTTGATGATCCTTCATATTTTTCTTTTACACTCTTTAGAGTGTTGATAGGGAGATGAGTTTTTGGTTGTTTTGTAGTTTTGTTTACTTGCCCAAGACGTGCAAGAATAAGTGTGGGAGAATTTGATAACCAACATTTGTGTTGGTGCTAAGAGCACAACATTTAACTGAAGGTTTTGATATATGTCTAAGGTTAAAGTTAGGTTTGGTGAAATCTAACAAATTAGTGTAACTTGACCAATGAACAGTCCTAGTGAGTAAAGCTAGGCAGCTAAAGTCTTAGTTGAGAACCAAGAAAGCAAATTCCTAGTTGGGAGTTAGGTTAACGAAAAGTCCTAGTGAGTGAAGTTAGGCAAACAAGAAAATTCTTAGCTGGGGGCTAGGTGAATGAAGTCCAAGAAGATCAAAGGTCTGATAGCTTGGCAAGACAAGCCCAAGGAGGTTATAGGTCTGATAGCTTGGTAAGACAAGTCTAAGGAGGTTAGAGGTTTGATAGCTTAGCAAGACAAGACCAACAAAGGTTTGATATCTTGGCAAGACAAGTCCAAGTGTGTGGAATCGGCTATGAGTTGATTGCTTAGCAAATAAGTCCAAGCGGAATTAGCTAGGAGTTGATTGTTTGGCAACCTAAACTAGATAGGTCAAAATCTAGTCAAGTAAGTGCAAGTAACTTTAAATCATATATCCTACTCATTACGTGTAACAACTGTAGGGAAGTGGTTCGATAATTCCAAACAACCGAAGGAAGTTTGGGGCGACTGACTGATGATAACTCTAAGTGAGTGAAGTCTAAGGGTCCAGGACCGTAGCTAGATCGAAGCGACCAGAGTGTATAGGCGATCGGAGAGGTTTTCAGGCGACCGAGAAGGCAACGTTATCAGTAACCCGAGTGAGTCAGGTCATGATCAGATTTGACCCAGACGACCGGGGATGTCTAGTCGACTAGGAAGCTTCATTAACGTTATCTTATAGATAAAAGTTGTATCCAATGTTGTCTAATCGCAAGTGTATGATTATATCATCAAGTAATAAAATATTGAATCCATAGGGACTATTGATTAAGCACTATTCGAGTTTGCAAGGCTAATTATCTAGATAATCGAAGGTTGTTTGAAGTCACGAACGAGAGAGAGAGAGAGAGAGGGGGGGGGGAGAAGTTTGATTAGGGGGAATGATTCTAAAGTTTCGGTTTCACTATGATGCTAGTTAATGTCCTAAATACATGTTCACCTCCTTACCTCCATATTTATGATCTTGTAGCGATTCTAACTAAATTACTAGTATGGACCCGTGAAGGTTACACCGGAGTATTGACACCACTTTTAATGTTATTAAGTAAAGAGGTAACACTAGAAAGTCCGGTTAAAGGGATGCCCTCTATCACATGAGGGCCCCCAGTCATACAGTCTATATTACATAAGTTACTTCCTAACATTAAATTGGGAAAAATCTATTAAACTCTAATTAGTTAATTCCTTGTAGAGAATTAACCCTCATTTCAAGCTGATAACTCTAGAAAGTCCGATTAAAAAGATATCCTTTATCACTAAGTGCCCATGGTCATACAATCTAAAGCATCTCCTCTACATGGTGACCAATCCTTCACATCCAAATACATTCACAATACACACATTTAATCAAACAAGAACAAGACACAAACATATCATAGAATAAGGAAATGGGCAAATTCATAGTTCATACATCAATATCACATTATAGTTACTCCCTACATCCTAGAATTTAGAGGACTACTCCATAGCAATGAAGAAACAACAAAAAAACATAAAGAATAGCATTCTATACCTCAAATCATAAAGAAGAGAGAAGAGAAAGTTTAGCGAGATAATGTCGATGTCTTTGGGAGAGTCTCCTTTCTCCGGAGGTGAACGGATCGTCGTAGTGGCTCTAGGATTTCCCCTAAGGGGAGAACCCTCCTCCTCTGAAAAGGGGTTCTTTTTCTCCTTTTATAGGTCCCCCCCCCACAGGTCCTAAATGACACGACATAGCCATGTCGTGATAGCCTCGATGAAATAAGGCACGATCATACCTCATGGACATGGCCAAATTGTGGGGGTTCTGTTTTTAGCTCTAGGAAGAGGCACGGTCGTGCCTGGGAGGCATGGCCGGACTGTGTAACATCCTAGAGTTCCTGGAAGACACGGTCATGCCTATGAGGCACGACCTTTTTTGGCTGAATAAGGCACGGTCGTGCCTCACAGGCATGACCATGCTTTGGCTGAATAATCTCCAAGCTTGCTCCAATGTCCAATATGCTCCATTTTTGCTATGTCCTGACAATCAAAATATGAAAAAAGCATATCTCCAAATCAAAAGAGTAAAAGTAACAAAATTACATAGAAATAGAATGTGCGAATGCAAATAATGCTCATGAAATGCAACAAGATATATGTGAAACGATGCTTAAAAACATGCATAGTCTACACACATTAGTTTGTTAATCAGATCAATGCCTAACTTTATCATAATGTTAGGACATGTTCTCACGCCTTATTTTTAGAAGGCAGTTTTAGGACTTATCTATTTACCTATCAAACATCTGATCCAGCTGACATATTTGGACTTCCTCTGCTTAGTGTTCGATCGACCCACCAATGCTTCCTCTACTTAATGTTCGGTCCAGGTGACCATCAAGTGTGTTCTGCCAGATCAACTCATCTGGTCTTTCTCTGCCTGATGTTTGGTCTTCCTCATCCACTAAGAATTAGTTGCCTAGTATCCGGTCCTCTTGATCCACTAAGACTTTTGCGGCCTAGTATCCGGTCCTCCTGACTTATTAGGACTTTTCATGTCAAGTGTTCTGCACACTCACCACTTATATTAGATACATAATATTTAACTTTAAACCCTTTGTCAAACATCAAAATATGTGTTCGATTATCGATGCTCCCTGCACCAATACCAACCACTCCACTCAAGAGGCTACATGGGACCTAGACGAAGATATGAACAAGAGGTACCCGTATCTTTTTGAAAACCCATAAAGTGTAAGTTTCGAGGATGAAACTTCCAACAAGGAGGGAAGGATGTGAGGCCAATCCCCTCACCATGACCTAATAAGCCCATGACTCTTCACCTCACAACCATTGAAAGAGATAGAGAGCCAAAGGATTTTAATTTATTAAAGGATATGTTATTAATTGAAGAAATTACGAGAAATGAATGTGAGGGTGATTCCAAACCTTGCACCTATAAATACCCCTTCAAGACCACACATGAGGATACACACAAAAGATTCAACCAAATACAGTATAGGTGACTTTTGAAAGTGATATCACATTACAAATGCTTCAGAAACTATTTATCGACATTTTATAAGTGGGTTTACTACTTTAAAACCAGATTTTGTGTGTCAAATTGGTTGAACATGCGTCATATGATTTTAAATCATGTGTTCCTATAATTTTGAGATAATATGCAATTTTAAGCACTGTAAATTTTGAAATCCAAGCAATAGGAATTTCGAATCTCTATTTCAGACCTTGATGAAGTGGGGTTATAACTACTACTCTACCTTGATGCGGTGGAAAACCATTATTCTGTGTTTTGAAACCCTGATATATGATGGGTGAATCCATTGTTGTGACCTTACCTCTAAGATGGTTAAGTCTAGAGGTTTAATATCAGTTAGAAACTTTGAATCTCTATTTTTGACCAAGATACTATAGGGTTATAACCATTATTCTACCCTGATATGGTGGAAAATAATTGTTCTAAGTTTTTAGACCCTAATACAGAGGGTGAATTCGTTGTTCTAACCTTACCTCTGGGAGGATTAAATCTAAAGAGTTGATATCAATAACCAAGAGGAATTTTGAATCTCTATTTTTGACTATATTGTGGTGGGGTTATAACAGTTACTCTACACTGATAGGTTGGAAAACTATTATTTTGAATTTTTAGACCCTAATATGGTGGGTGAATCCATTGTTCTAACCTTATCTCTTAGAGGATCAAGTCTAAAGGGTTGATATCAGTAACCATGAGGAAATTAAGAATTTTGTAATACTTATATGTGATATTATTTTTTCAAAAGAAAAATCAACTAAAGCATATTATAGTTGTATTCTAGTTCTCTGTTTTTATTTCTGTTGCTATCTCTGGAAATTACATATGTCAAAGCTGGTTGCTATTTTTTTTTTAAATTATGAATATATATGTATGTTATTATTTTGTTTGGACTTGCTCCTACTTGCTGAGTGTTTTCAGGTCATTTACCCCTTACCTCTTCTCTCCAGACAAGAATGAGACAAAAATCAAAGAAGAATAAACTCAGTTCGACTAAGGCGTGTGGAGCTACTTTTATTGTTTGGAAAAAAAGAATCTGTTGTTTATAAGTTTAGTTTTCTACTATTATTATTAGTTCCATTACAATGATTTTATTTTGAGATGAAGGAATATCGTAATTTTTTTTATGGAATAAAGATGATTTATATGTTTTTGTACTTTGAAGCTCGTTGTTTTTAAATATTCATTTTGGAAGCAATGTTAATGCCGATGTTCACGTGCCTCCCTCTGATCATAGGGCATGGCAACTTGGACTATCTATGAAAGGAAACTGCTCAAATGTTTGTCTCAATTTTTTTTTTCGCCCATGCCTTTACAACTGAAACATAACTTTAAATTTTGAATTATGCAATTGCCAAAATCGATTTAGAAGTACACCATATGATAACACACAATAGGCTGGTAAAGTATAAATTAATAATTAATTTTAAGATTAAGAAGGGAATCATAACTTAAAGGCCTTGACGACGTTCATCATGAGATTTTGATTGGCCTGGCAAAAGGCAGCAAACTCATTAAAATCAATGTCTCCATCACCATTGATGTCAATCTCGTCCATCGTGCGCTTCACCTCATCGTCGGTGATGGAGCCCATTGTGCGCAAGGCATCGCTGAGCTCCGTTAGTGAGATCTTGCCATCGCCATTGGCATCAAAGCGATTAAAGATCTTCTCTTGCATCTCCTTAGTAACTTCCATTTTCTTTATTTCTATCTTCGTTTCTCCTTCTCCTACCTTCTTGTACCTATGTAATTAAGAGAGAAATAAGAATTAATAATTAAGAGAATGTGATAAGAATAGTAGGGAATTATATATCAAAATATTTTTATTTTGAGATTGTTAATGTATCGAGCTTGTTAGCCGCACCATAGGAAGTGGAATATGGATGGAGGAGCTTGTTCCTTGCCTCTTGCATATAGTTCATTTCATAAATAGGATTGGGAAACCAAGAATATATCAAATTAGTCAAAGCTCTAAATGCTGTAGAAAGGTATTATCGAAAAATGGCAAATATTGTATGTCTTATATGCATATCTTAAATATTGGTGTGATTTATCGACATATTAACTTATTTATAGTAGATATTATTTATGACAGTCCTCCATGATCCTCTGTGCCAATAAAAAAATACAATAATATGAAATCTAAAAAATACTACATTTTAAAGTCAATTCATTTTGATTTTCCATTCAAGTTGAATATGCCAATTTCTTAACTACATTTAATTTCCTACTCTTCCTGCATAACCATATGAACATCGAATGGCAATGATCCCTCATTAGGCCTTCACCCTTTTAGGCCAAACTCCAAGAACTGATATTTCATAACTCGACCTTAGCATTGAGTTTTGCCTCAATCGCTTGCTAAGGCTTCATTAATTTTACAAAAATAATTTGTTTGTATTTTTATAAAATATTTTTTAAAAAAAATATTCAAATATGCAATTAAAATTTATTGATAATTGGGTTAGTCGAGCAAGTTAGGCAAAGCATCTTACCTAGGCTCTCTAGAAATGACAAATTTGATTGGCTAGATTAGTCTAATTTCTTGAGATGGTGGAGCATTTAAAAGGGATGAGTAGATGCATTTATAAATTTGATGCCGAGCAGAATATAAATGATTCTGAGTGTAAAGTTTCAGAGAGATTGACGAGAAAATAAGAGAGAAATAACACAATAAGGAGTAGCCCAGATTAGACTTAAAACCTTATCACAAAATCAAGAGCGAGAAGAATAAAAGAGAGATATAGCCGTAACGTGGCTTAAACGAAACAACTTAATTCAATATCAAAAAACTTGTCCCCTACATCATCTAAGCATAGGTTTATATAACTCTCAAAACACTCAAGAAAAAATCTAAACAGAAAATAACTAACGAGACTTAGTCCCCTAGAAAAAGTCAATTTAAAAGGTTGGCTAGGGATAAGGACAAGGCTAGCTATAATTAAGAAAAAAATTAACGGACTTTAATAAAATAAATAACCAATTAAGAAAAATTCAAAAGATGCGGATCCATAGCTCCCCTAGCCCATGTCATGATTGCCCGCATGACCAAGTCCATGTCATGTTGGGTTTAAGTTAAACCTCGTTGTCATGTCGTGTTTGGTTTGGATCCCTTCCTGCATCAGTAGCACTACCAATCTGTCCTACCTACCTCGAAGATATTATCGTTCAGCCAATCATCCGATTATTCATGAGAATGAAGGTTCAGCACCCAATCAGATAATCATACTAGAGAAAAACCACACTCATGCAACATCCTAATCCATTGAGCCGCAACACCTACTAGCCATATTATAGAACACGGCAATTACTGAGTCATGTACCCTCTAATGAGTGTTTGCCATGTCTTGACTGTGTTTAACAATGGCATCTTTAGTAAGAGGAAGACAACTAAGAAGCAGAAAAACATAAATCTGACCTACCATGATACTATCCATAGCTACCATAGTAAATAGCACTAGCATCATAGGTGACATCTGTAATTAAGTGTCATATGTGCGCCCCCCTTCCTTCCTTCCTTCCTTTAAGGCCAAAATGGTACTGAAGGACCACAGGAATAAGAGGCTTTTCTTAGACGCTTGGTCACCTTATCTAACTTAAGTTTGAAGCTTTGCAGACTCACCACTAGAACAATTAATCATATCAAACAATGTTTCATGCAAACACCACTAAAGAAGGGAAAATAGAGTTCAGCAAGTTCCACATTCAAGCTTGTGCTCAAGCTCAATTGATCATCTGATTATACTGTGGCCATATCTGACATCATGCAACCAACTTTGCATATTTTCTTGCCATCTATAACGAGTTGCTAGAGTAACATTCATGCAAATTATGATATCTCAAGAGACAAACAACAAAATACAAATATATTTTGTTTTGACCAATGCATCATAATTTTTTCTATAAAAGATACACTTATGAACAGAAAGAGATTACTTATACTAATATAATTCTGGAAAAAAAATGAAACCATTGTTAGATAATTTGATTTATCAGAGAACAAAAATTTGGTAGTATGACCAGATTATTACCTCAAAAAGTTCAAATGGGCTTCCCTGTTTGTAGACATCATTCTTCTTACTTTGGTTACCTGAAAGGAGATTGGAAATGAAAGCCCTCCATGCAATCAGCAATATCCCGGTTGTTCCCATGGTTACCAAAATGAATGCAAATGGTGGAATATGACCAGAAGCTCCAGACCTTATGGCAATTCCTACCTACCATTACAACACATCAGTTAACACTAAAATTAAGATTAAAACTTCTAAAAAAAAAAGGTCTAAGGGAACTGTTACATAGGGATGCTTTAGGAAAAGCAAGGAAGAAATTCATAAAACAAGGAAGAATGAATATCTTATTAAGATCCTTGTAAAATATTAAACACAATATCCTGTGAATTTGGTCAGGATTTTTCTTTCCTAGTTTCAATAATCATCTCTATAATGTATCATTTGTCTTGTCACTGTCATTACAATCGATATAGGATAAATTATTATGAACCCACAGATTAGATAAGCACAATCAACACTAAGTATTACAACTACAATTCCATTAGCCAGATTGCAGTACTACAGTGTTGATGCTAATTAGCGACAAGGTAGAACACATCAGATGCAGTAAAGGTATATACATCCTCAATAAAGTAAGTTAACATCTTGCAAAATATCAGCTATCTCCACCAAATTGTGGCAGGCTAAAGAATCTATAACAAAAAGGACAAAAACAAAGGCGCATATAACACTTAAGATGGGAAAAAAACCCAGAGAAATCAACATTCTAATGCATTTAGATGTAATAGCAAAGTCCACCTGAACACGTGTTTTTAAGCAATCTCCATCTAGCACAGCAAACCTAAACAAAATCTCAAAAATTGCTCTGAACTATGAAGGATATTGAGTTTACATAGAGCAAAGACAAGTCAACCCATATTCTCCTTCATGGTTTTTACATGCTACTTCAAAATGGAAGTTGTTAGACATAGTGTTGAGCCTTGTATACTCTAGTGCCACTCATTACCCTGGAGCTAATCAACTCTTTATTCATAAACTAATCACACTATGCATACAGAGAGCAGAAAGACATTTCTTTAATAACAAAGCTTGGCTTAACTTAATATCAGATATGAGCATTGTATAACCCCCTAATTTCTTTTGTTTGCAACTGTTTAATAAGGGTCTACATAAAACTCAACAAACTCCATTAGTTCAAATGATGATTTCCGGGTTAATACTTACTGGAATTCCAATCGCCCACGACTTGACTGCTGCTAGAACTGCTTTATTAAAACCATTCACTCCTCTTCCATCATCTCCGTAAGCGCCAAGAAAGTAGGCGCTCAGAACCCACCCTGCAAACATCAATTCATAGACATTAGATCCACGAGAAAGCAAAAAAACACAGTTAGACAAAAAAAAACATATGAAGATGAGATTATCCAACCAGCAACAAAAGGGTCCGCTGTCCTCCATGTCTCAAGATCGAGAACTGGCAAGCCGTGACTAAACCTTCCTACAGCAGAGAAGACCAGAAGGCAAAGGAGGTCCCCGCCCGCCAAAAGACCTACCTTCCTGTAAACCAGAAGAAATACATCAACAATTCCTCCAGCATCCTAGATGATCGAACCAGAAAGTTTAATTTCTGGAATTGAAGAACTCACCCCCATGTCAACAACTTCGAGGAAGACTCTGGCTTCTCGAACTGAATGACACCTTCAAGAGGAACACCGTCGTCTCCGACCGATACAGCTTCTTCCTCCTGTATGGCAGCTGTGGGTGAAGGCAGGGGGCGAGGGATGGGGCCGGCGGGTGCGGAGAGGTGGAAAGTGGGTGGTCTCCTAGGGTTCCAGGAAGGGAAGCGGCGGCGCGAATCAGAGAAGAGAGATGGGTGGGGCTTGGAGAAGGTGAGGTTGGAGGAGGAGGATGAGGAGGAGGAAGAAGAAGAAGGGCATCGCCTTGCGGTGGCGGTGAGACCTCCGTTGGGCGCTTGGCTTAATAGCAGCATCTCGCTATTCCTCCGCAAAATGTTGCAGGAGACGAACCGCTATCCATCTTAAATCTTTTATTTATATTTATCGGTTAATTGTTTTAAAAAACGTCTTTTTCTTATTTGAAGAAAAATAAAGGGTAAAAATAAAAGGCCTCTTTTTTAATGAATCGTGGACGTCTTATATTGATTTATTATTAAAAAAAAAATTTCACCTCCTATAAAATATCATAACTATTATATATTATAAAATAGTAATTTATTCTCATTATTATCTCTTTTTTATTTTTTTCTATTTAAATTGACACGTTATAATAATTGCGGTTCTGTAATTGCTATAATAATTGTAGCAGTTACGGAATCGTAATTGCTACAATTACAACTAAGAGTAATGAGTTAAGGTATTGATGGAGGATTTTCAAATTTATTCTCGTTATGTATTTTATTACTTAGATCAACATATTGTTAACCAAATATTCTTAATATGTAAATATTCTTTCGTCAAACTCAATTAGTTACTAATGTAAAAAGCTCTTATCAACATAATTTTCATTTAAAAGAATTAGGCAAAAATCAAATAAGTTTTTTTGGAAGAATTTAAAAAAACTCGTTGACAATTGAAAAGTTCACATTGGATTAGTTTTTAGACTTGGACTCGGATTAGTTTGTTAGAAACAGACTCAAAGATACACACATCAGATTAGTTTCTCGACCCGGACTCAATTTAGTTTATCAAAAATGAACTAAAAGATGCATACATCAAATTAGTTTCTCACCTCGGACTCATATTAGTTTATAAGAAACAAACTCAAAGATGCACAAATTAGTTTATCAGAAACAAACTAAAAAATACACACATTGGATTAGGTTCTCAATCTGTAACCGTCTTAGATTAAAAAAACATTGTTGAAAGCCTTTTCGAGGGTTACAAAGAACTTAGTCCTCTTTATTAAGGTTTTTTTTCATGTTGTAGCAGCTACATTTCCGTAGCTGATACAACGTTGTAGTTGTAGCAGCTACTGTTAGAATTTATATCATGCTTTGTACTAAATAAACATGATAATTGATTGTGGAAAATAATTAATCGATTGTTACCTCCAGCCATTGATATTTGAAGAATGTTTTGAACACCACTTTTGTTGCTTAATATTTTAGAGCCTTCTAAATATTCCAAACTTCTTCTATAGATAATGTTATTATTCTTGAAAAGATGTATATTTAGGAACCCTAAAGACCACTATTTATAGGGACTCATTACCATCATTGAGTCAATCCTTAAGATTATGGCAAATCATGACGAGATAATTATGCACTCAATAAAAGATATGATATGCATATTAAGGTAAGATTTTTATTAATTCTGCACATTTTAATCTTATAATATATGACCACTTAATTAAGATAAAAGATTGTGCATAAATAAAATATTAACAAATATGTGTCACTTAATAAGGTAAGATTTGTAATCAAAATAAAATCTTTCCAACATTCTCCCACTTGGCACATATGTATCTCATCATTCACTAAATGAGTAGATAAGATACATGAATTATGGTGATAGGTCCTCTAAACGTGAGTATTATCTTCCATATATTACAATGTATCATGCTTCTCAACCAATGTATCTTAATGAATAAACCTCAAGGTCCAACTTTAGTGATATTTCTCAAATTAATTAATGTATACACAAATATGAGAAAATATCATAATTGAGTTTCATTGATAACTAAATTGTTCTAACAACAAAAATTATATAAGGAAACCAAGTCTCATTGTCTCTACATGATCCCTAATTTTCAACGGTGACATGCCTTTAGTCAAAGGATCATCAATTATCAATTCAGTACTAATGTGTTTAATAACCACTGTCTTATCTCTAACATGTTCTTTTATGGCTAGATAATTAATGTCAATATGCTTAGTTCAACTCCCACTTTTATTGTTCTTAGTTATAAAGACAACAGCTGAATTGTCACAATATATCCTCAATGACCTAGAAATAGAATCCACAATTCTAAGCCCCGAAATGAAATTTTCATCCAAATACCATGCGAGGTCGCCTCAAAACAGGATACAAAATCAGCCTCCATAGTGGAAGTGACAGTCAACGTTTGCTTTGCACTTCTCCAAGACAGCTCCACCAACTAGCATAAAAATATATCCTGAAATTTATTTTCGTGAATTAATGCAGTCTACATAATCTGAATCAGAGTAGCCAATCACTTCCAAATTCTTAGCTCGTCTAAATACAAGCATGTAGTTAGTCCCTTGAAGGTATCTCATCACCTTCTTTGTAGCTTTTCTAGTGGTTTATACCCGGATTAGTTTGATATCTTCCCAACATACCAACAACAAATGCAATATTAGATCTAGTGCAGACTTGAGCATACATCAAGCTTCCAATAGCAGAGGATAAGGAATGTTTTTCATTTGTTCTCTTTCAAAGTCATTTTTCAGACATTGATCCATATTGAATTTATCACCCTTCACAATAGGAGTTATATTTGGTGAACAATTTTTCATTCGAAATTTTTCTAAAACTTTGTTGATATAGGTTTCTTAAGACATACCTAATATTTCTTGAAATCTGTCTTTGTATATCTTAATGCCAATGACATAAGATGTATCACCCATATCTTTCATATCAAAATTCTTAGAGAGGAATTGTTTTACCTCATATAATAAACCTTTATCATTGGTTGCAAGTAAAATATCATCCACATAGAGAATAAGGAAATAAATATTACTTCTACTGACCTTCTGGTATATACATTGATCCATGATATTCTCAAGAAACGAAATGAAGAGATACATCATGAAATTTCAAATACCATTGGCGGGAAGCTTGTTTCAATCCATATATGGATTTCTTGAGCTTGCATATCAAGTACTCACCATTACTAGAGGAAAATCCTTCTAGTTGTTTTATATAAACTTTTTTCCTCTAGATCTCTATTAACAAACGTTGTTTTCACATCCATTATTGCAACTTTAAGTCAAAATATGCAACCAATGTCATAATAATGCGAAAGGAATCCTTCTTAAAGATAGGAGAAAATGTGTCTTTGTAGTTGATTCCTTCCCTTTGAGTGAATCCTTTAGCCACGAGTTTTACTTTATATCTCTTAATGTTGTCCAATGAGTCCTTTGTTTTGAAGGCTCATTTACATCCTATGATTTTTGCACCATCGAGCAACTTGACAAGTTCCCAGACTCCATTCGATGCCATAGAATTAATTCTTCTTTTATAACATCATACCAAAAATTTGATTCACTATGACTCATGGCTTGTGAAAATGTTTCAGGATCATTTTTGGCTTCAACATTAAAATCTGATTCTTGTAGATACACAACATAATCACTAGATATTATTGATTTCCTTATTTTAGTAGATCTTCTTAAATTATCCTCTTGAGGAACTTGTTGTTCAATCGATTGAACAATTTCTTGTTGTTCCTCATTATCAGTTTGATCGACTAGATTTTCATCAACATTTTATGGAATCTCCTCAATTGGTTGTCTAACACTCATTTGAGCTTGAGGAGTGTGAATGACAGTCCATCCATAACTTGAACAAGATATTGATCATTAATGTGATCCTTCTCATAAACTATGTCTTGAGAATAATCACTCTCACTAGTCAAGTCATTCTCAAGAAATTTTGCATTTCTTGACTTCACAATTCTAATGTTGTGAGATGGACAGTAACTATATATCTTTGGACTTTTTGGCATATCCAATGAAATACCCACTTGTAGTCCTTGGGTCAAGTTTCTTTTTTTGTGGGTTATAAACTCTTACTTCATACGGACATACCCAAATGTGTATATGTTGCAAACTCAATTTTCAACCTTTCCACAACTGAAATGACATTTTTGAAACAACCTTGGTTGGAAGTCGATTTAATATATACACTGTCATTTTAAGAGCTTCAGTCTATAAGGATTTAGGAAGTTTAGAGTTGTTGCATGTACTCCTAACCATGTACATTAAAGTTTTTTTTTTCTCAGCCACACCATTATGGTCCGATGAACTAGGCATGGTGTATTGGACAACAATCTCATTTTTTTTAAGAAACTTCGCAAATGGATTAAGTGTTTGTCCACTCTTCGTGAATCTACTATAGTATTGCACTTAATGTTTCACTCTTATTATGAAGCAGGTAGATATACATATTGTTGGTGTTGGGAGCGCTAGAATAGAACCTATATTCTTATTTTTTGATGTTGTCAAAGGTTCAAATTAAGTCTTGTTGTGATCTGATGAATTGATCAAGTGTGCAGGATGCTCAACTTGGAAAGTCATAGTTGTTATGTTTGAGAGGTATCCTAAGACAATCGTCTTATGACTTGTACTATTTATATGATAAATATAGATTCACTATCTGAGTGCATATTCTTTATGTGTTTG
>JBBUKS010000035.1:8777771-8794236 GCA_038050645.1 Hedychium gardnerianum
GTGGGCCTTGGAGTAGGAGTCGGCGAAGGCTCCGAACCAAGTAAAAATAATTGTGCACTTTCTTTTTATTTTCTGTTTTATTTTCCGCTGCGTACTCGAAATTTCCGAAGAGTTTTAAAAACCACGAAAAAGAAAAGTTTTTTAAAACACGTGATTCACCCCCCCCTCTCACGTGCCCTCGATCCTACATAGACAATGGGTTGTCCTTGCCGCTAGGCACCAAACCGCGCTTGGATCTCTTTCTCAGATTGCATAGTCTCCACGCTTGACTAGTAGCAATCGGAGACAAAATCTTGTTGCTCGAGGAGTTGTCATGAAGGTATCTCAGCGTGGATACTGATAGAGGTTAGCCTTGTGAGTCTAGTTAAACACTCTCTACAAAGTTCGATTACAAACTCGCAGGAATAACCTCTACAAAGAAAGTTTTATCTATGATTATGTCGGACACATGTGTGTCTTGTGAATGTGTGTTGTAATAATTTAGGAAATTATTATTCTTTTGCTGCATGTTTTTCGAAAACAAAATTTTAAAAATGAGTATGGAAACACTAACATTAGTATCAGAGCCACTTGTGTTTCAATATAAATCGTAGATCTTGTTTTTCATGATGTAAGTTGTCGTAAACATTATTTATTGAAATTTAGGAAATTATGGATATGAAAATTGTTTCCTAATCCGATGTAAAATTTTCAATTTTGGAAATATTTCTTAATTTGTTAGGAAATTTAATTTTGAATTTTTTCCTAATTTGTTAGAAAAAACCAATCTTGGAATTTATTTCCTAATTTGTTAGGAAAATTCAATGTTAGAAATTATTTTCTAATTTGTTTGGAAATTATTTCCTTATTTGTTAGAAAAATTCAATCTTAGAAATTATTTGCTAATTTGTTAGGAAAATCCAATCTTGGAAAATATTTCTTAATTTGTTAGGAAATTCAATCTTTGAATTTATTTCCTAATATATTAGGAGATCCAATTTTGAAAATTGTTTCCTAATAAAATATTGAATTAGATTTGGAAATTGTTTTCTAATCTAATTAAGGGATCTTAGTTTATGAAAACCAAATCTTTTATAATATTTGATTTCCTAATTAATTTATGACAACTATACCATGATTAATGTCATAATTGATGTTATGATTTATGTCATGGTTATGCCATGTAATTTCATGTAGATAGTTTACCTACTTTACATGAAATTGATGAGACCAAAAATAAATAAATAAAATCCTTTATTTAAATTTTAAAATCTACACCTTCCATTAGTATGATTAAAATTAGAGTTTAATTTCTTTCTTGGGTTGTTGGACTCTCTCTAAGTTCAACCTAAAAATAGACATATTTAAACCATTGAGATATGATCTCATGATTAATGAGTCAGCTTTAACTTGAATCATTGATTTGTTGGACTCTCTCCAAGGCTAATTTGGATAGGGGTGAAGTTGGGTGATATACATATAATGCATATATGTTAATGAGTTATGTAAATATCAATCGGTTGATATCATAATGTGATTGTTATATATATGTGATATATAATTGTTATAGTCGATACATACCACTAGAACTAAGAATGACTTGATGGACTCTCTCCAAGGTTATTCTTATCTATAGTGGATATCAACCCACTTGGAGAAAACCTACCATCTTCCGAATTCAAAATAAGGGCTCTTGAATTCGATAAGCAAGTGAGACCCTTTTTGTGTATGTGAATTGTTTGCATTACACATTCAATTCATTTCTTATATATGCTCATTTTGTATTTCTAGATTAATAGAATAAGCATGTCTTCTTTGAATTTATGCTTGATTTTAGAAACAAACAAACTGACAAGGTTGAACTTCTTGGATTGGCTTCAAAACTTGAGAATTATTCTCAAGGCCAAGCAAGAAGAAGCGTCTCTAAAGGGCCCATGTTACCATTGTGGTGAGATAGGACATTGGAGAAGAAACTGCAAGATTTATCTTGAGTCCATGAAGAAAAGAAAGGCATCCGATGCTCCATCTTCTTTAGGTATCTTCATTATTGAATGTCATACTATTTCTTCAAACACTTAGGTATTGGATAACGGGTCTGCCTCACATATATGTAATGACATAAGTGGGTTAAAGAATAGTAGACGACTAAAATCAAATTTGTGAGTTGGCAATGGAACAAAAGTTACAGCCATAGCCATAGGAACTTATTTGTTGAAACTCCCTAATGGACTAGTTTTGGAATTGTATAATTGCTATTATGTTCCTTCATTAATAAAGAATATTGTTTCTATTTCTTGCTTAAATAGAAAAGGTTTCCATTTAACTTTTAGTAACAATTATTGTTACATAACTTTGAATGATGTTCTTTATGCAACCGGAATGTTATGCAATGGTATCTATGCACTAGATATATCCAATGACATATTCAATATCGAAACAAGTAGTAAATGCGCTAAACAAGATGATCAATTAACTTCCTATACATGGCATTGTTGCCTTTGCCATATAAGTAAGAAACACATGTCCAAATTGCACAAGTTTGGAATTTTGGAATCTTTTGAATTAGATTCATTTGATATATGTGCTTCATGTTTAAAAGGCAAGATGACTAAGTTACCTTATAAGGGAGAAGGTGAATGAGAGAATGATGTATTGAGCCTTATACATACCAATGTATGTGGACCCATGTCAACTCATGCACGAGGAGGTTATAGCTACTTCATTACCTTCATTGATGATTACTCACGATTTGGGTATGTGTATCTATTAAGATACAAGTCTGAGGCCTTTAGAAAAGTTCAAAGAATTTAGACATGAAGTAGAGAAACATCTTGGCAATAATATTAAATACTTTGATTGGATCAAGGTGGTGAATACTTAAGCCAAGAGTTTATAGATTATATCAGGGACAATAGGATATTGTCTCAATGGACTCCGCCTTATATGCCACAACACAATAGTGTGTCAGAAAGGCAAAATCGAACCTTGTTGGACATGGTTAGGTTAATGATGAATCATGCAAGTCTTCCTAAATCATTTTGGGGTTACGCACTTGAGACAATTGTTTACTTGCTAAATAAAGTCCCGACTAAGGCTGTCTCTACTACTCCATATGAGATATGGAATGGAAAGAAACCCCATTTATCTTATTTGAAGATATGGGGTTGTCCTTCTTATGTGAAAAGGACTGTATCAGATAAGCTAGATGTTAAGTCTAATAAGTGTCTATTTATTGGTTACCCTAAGGAAATTAGGGGTTATCAATTCTATCATCCCTTTGAATAAAAGGTGTTTGTTTCAAGGCATGTTGTGTTCCTGGAGAAAGAGTTTCTCTTACAAGAAAATAATGGGAGTGAGGTTGAACTTGGGATAGTTCAAGAGACTCCAATAGACACCGAAGAGATACCTAATCAAGAACTACAGCTAATGACTCATAGGGATGAGGTAATAGCTAAACTATTGATACACCACCTCTTCGTAGATCTACTAGGGCACGTCTAATTCTCGAGAGATATGAATTTCTCATAAGTGAATTGAGAGACATGTTACTCATTGAGGATGAGGAGCCTACTAGTTATGAAGAAGTTTTGAAAAGTTCAGAAAGGGACTCATGGATGAAAGCCATGAAATTGGAAATGAATTCCATTTATAAAAATCAAGTTTGGAACTTGGTGGACCCACTCGAAGGTATAACACCTATTGGGTGCAAGTGAGTTTTCAAGAAAAAAATCAACATGGATGGTAATTTGTCTACCCACAAAGCAAGACTGGTGGCAAAAGGCTATCATCAAAAATATGATATTGACTATGATGAGACATTCTCACCAGTAGCTATGTTTAAATTCATTCGGATACTCCTGGCCATAGAAACTCATTACAATTATGAGATATGACAAATGGATGTGAAAATAACTTTCCTTAATGGGAACCTATTCGAGGATGTATATATGATACAACTCGAGGGTTTCACATCTATTGACAAGAATAAAGTATGCAAGTTTTAACGATCCATTTATGGATTGAAGAAAGCATCCGAGAGTTGGAATATCCATTTTGATGAGGTAATCAAAGAGTTTGATTTCTCATAAAATTCAGATGAACCTTGCATGTACATGAAGGTTAGTAGGAGTGTGGTCGTATTCCTAGTGTTATATGTTGATGACATATTACTTATATGAAACGATGTGCCCATTCTACAATCAATTAAAGTTTGGTTGTCAAAAACATTCTCCATGAAAGACATGGGAGAAGCAACCTACATACTTGGGATTAATATCTATAGAGATAGATCAAGATGGTTGCTTAGTCTTTCACAGTCTACATACATAGATAAAGTGCTAAAATGGTTTAGCATGGATGAATCCAAGAAAGACTTTATTCCCATGAGACATGAGATTTACCTTTCGAAGTCTATGTGCCCGAGTACACAAGACGAGAGGATTCACATGAGTCATATTCCATATGCGTTGGCTATATGATCAATCATGTATGCTATGTTATGTACTAGGCCCAATGTATAGTATGCTCTAAGTGTCGCGAGAAGATATCAGTCGGATCTAGTCATGAATCCTTGGGTGGCTGTCAAACTAATCCTTAAGTACTTAAGAAGAACTAAGGATGTGTTCTTGGTATATGGAGGGGGTGATATAATTATATGTGGGTATATTGATGCCAGCTTCTAGATGGACAAGGATGATTCCAAGTCCCAGTCTGGATATGTATTCACTTTAAATGGAGACACAATAAGTTTGAAAAGTTCCAAGCAAAAGACCGTTGCTAATTCTACCACTGAGGTGGAATGCATTGTTGCTTTTGAAGCAACAAAGGAAGCGGTTTGGATCAAGAAGCTCATCACTGAACTTGGTGTGGTTCCGAGCATTGTTGAAGCATTACTAGTTTACTGTGACAACAATGAGGCCATTGCTCAGGCTAAGGAACCCATGTCTCATCAATGATCTAAACATATGCTTCGGCGCTATCATTTGATTAGGGAGATCATTAGTAGGAGAGAAATACAAATTGCGAAAATTCTAACCGAAAGGAACCTAGTGGATCCTTTGACAAAGGCTCTACCTCAAAATAAGTTTGAGAGTCATATAGAGGCCTATGGTATTAGATACTAAGACGATTGACATTAGGCCAATTAGGAGTATGTTACATTTGAGAGGTGTCCTAAGACAATCGCTTTAGATATTATATTATTTATTAGATTAATAAAATTCACTATTTAGGTGTACATTCTCTATGAATATAATTTGATCTTAAACTCAATTAATTAAGTCCATATTACAATGCATAGCATGAGAGAAATTATTATTGGATCATAATTAGTAGGTATCTCTTCATGTGTAATTATGTATGTATTGGAATCTTCCCTTGTTGATGAATTGATGAGTTTGGACATCATCAATTATGTGAGATTAGCATATGTTATACTCCTTGGTTTATCGAAGTAGTTGATCCTCGCTGGCTAGAAACATCGGGATGTTTTGAGTTAACATATGGGTGCTGGTTAAGGGTAACTAGTTCATTAGATGTGACTTGCTATGAGACTTCATGTGGTTCTATATATGTCAATGAAAATCTTATTGCAACTCGAGTACAAGTTTCCTTACTTGAGGTATTCAAATCCTCTTGATCATAGAGACTTATGCTTTGACATCTTAAGCGAGCATCTCCTTGGAGGTGTAGATATGGGATGATTGGGTATAAGTCAAGATGCCCCAAGGTGTTTGAATAGCCCACAAGGGATTCACCACTCCTTTCATAAGGAGACGTATACCCTACGACCTCTTGTCTAGATTATTACTCGTAAGTCTTTGGCCAAAGCAATAACATGTCAAGAGGATGGTCTTCTTGGACATGTGTTTGAGTAATTTGAATCCATAGGATAAGGAACTACTACTTGGGCTGGGTATGACGTAGTCAGCCTAGTGGGAACTGACACATAGACCATGTCCTAAACCATGTGAGTATTAAATGAGTGAAAGGAATAGATGCATGAATAACTGTAGCTGCTGAAGGGTCAGAATTGTTCTTGGATCAAATGTGATTTTCTGGTCAATTGGGGGTCATGATGTACTACTAGGTATCACTCATGATTGATTCATAATTAATGATTAATTATGAAGGACCCACATAATCGGGAACTTATTGCATCACACGCACTAAGAGTATATCCGAAAGACGTAAAACAAGTTTGAGAATAAGATTCTCAAATTGAGAGAGATTGAATCTGGTAGGACTAGATAAAGGGAAAATATGAAAGATATTTGTTGGGATAGAAGTGATGGTGGTCCACGCATCTTGTAGGCAAGTTCGATCCATTATGGTTTAGTAATAAATAAAATTTGTTTGGTTTAGTTTTGAACCAATGTTGGTTTGGTTTTAAACCAATGTTGGTTTGGTTTTAAACCAAGATGGTTTCGCCTTTGAACCAAGCCTATTGCTAATGGATTGAACCAACACATATGATGTGGGCTTAGTTTTTGAGTTTGGGCTTGGGTTATGACTTGCTTCCCAAGTCATAGTGAAGAGGTATATAAATGCCCCTTCATAGAACAAGAGATTAATTAATTAAGGACAAGCTAATTGTGAATTAGGTTCTCTCTCTTCTCGTCTCCCTCCCTTTTTGCCACCGCTGACCGAGTAAGGAGTCGCTGCCACCTTGCTGCTGCTGCTATCCAGCTCCTGCCGCCAGCTATTCTGCTGCCATCGATCCCCTTCCAGCCAATAGCCCTTCCACCATGGCCTCTTACCCCACCGGTAGTAGTTTGCCAAGCCGCTGGACAGCAACAAGTTCCTGTTCTTGACTTGTGTCGTTAGCTGTGGTTGCGCCGCTGCCCATTCTAGCCACTGGCCTCTTGTCGCTGGCCTATCAGCCACCTGGAGCAACCACCCTAGCGTCGGACAATGGCTGGAGCAGCCTCAATCCGTGTTGGACAACAAGTGTGCTATCCTTGTTTGGTGCCATCTTGTCGCCCTCGCCGCTGGGCACCAAATCGTGCTGGGATCTCTCTCTTGGATTGCATTGTCTCCACTCTTGGCTAGTACCTATTGGAGATAAAATCTTGTTTCTTGAGGAGTTGTCTTGAAGGTATCTCAGCGTGGATACTGATAGAGGTTAGCCTTGTGAGGCTAGCTAAACGCTCTCTACAAAGTTTGATTACGAACCCGCAGGTATAACCTCTACAAAGAAAGTTTTATCTATGATTATGTCGGACACATATGTGTCTTGTGGATGTGTGTGATGTGTGTTGTAATAATTTAGGAAATTGTTATTCTTCTGTTGGATGTTTTTCGAAAACAAATTTTTAAAAACGTGCATTGAAACACCAACAATAACTAGCATTTTGACGCATTATTTTTACTTTTATACTTAGCATTTTTTATCCTCTTGTATACATAAATCTTGCTTTATATCATGTTTTACAAGTTTGGATCTATTTTGGAGCTCATTATAATCTTTCTCTAAAATTTGATATTATTTCATGATTTTGTAGGCAATCAAGGGTCATGGACTCGAGTCGGATCAATCCAAATTGAGCTCAAAGCTAGGTTTAAATAAGGAGATCAAATCCGGAGTAATCTGGACCATTCATCCAAGATCCGAGGAGATCTGAGCCACCCATCAAGGTTTGGTCCTTCCAAGTCAAAGAAAGGGGAGATCACCACCATCGATCGAGATATGGAGCCTTTGAACTGGATCTGAACTGATCCATCCATTGATCAAGATCTTGAGAGTTTTTGGCAGTACGTTCAAATGCTTTTTGCATTTATATTTTTATTACTGATGACGTAATCGTGCACTTGTAGTAGAATAGCAGATCTCTTGTTATAACTCCAAATTTATGGAGTAGACTCTTGATTCTAGGACTATGAATTAGCCCATTTGGCATATATACACTATTTCATTGAATCTATAGAGTTTGCATGTTTCTTGTTCAAAGATGTATTAGTTTGTGGTCTGGATCTACTAATTGAACACAATCTTGATGCCAAAAGCACAAGATTCATATCTCATAAGGATTTGGGGATGAACTGAAAGGAGAACCCAATCCTCCGACCCGTAGAAACCCGAGACGTGGAGAGTCGCCTACGAAAGTACATCAGTATGCCATGGGGAATCATAGGTTGTCATAGATCTTAATGGATTAGTTCCAATTCATCGCCACATAGTAAGAGAAAGCAACTAGGTGGTTGTGGGATCATTTGACAGGAATCTCCTTAGGAAAGCAATCCCTCAGCTCTATCACTCTGAAAGAAGATGACAATTGGAATGGATACGCCGGTGTAGTTTCAAAAGTTCACATCGGATACCATAGGATAGTCTACCTACATGAACAATCATTAAGGATAGAAAACCAAACATAGATTAATTGTTTACAATCATTTAGGTGAAACTGAAGCCCTAGAATCATTTTTCCCATCGATTTCTCTCAGATCACTCTTCCTTCCTTTCTCTCATCTAGCTCAATTCTCTCTCTCCTCACAGAATTCTCTGATTTCTCCCTCTGTCTTTTACTCTTTCACTACTTCAACCCACAATTACTCTAGATAATCGTAATTTGTTTAGTATACCAGTACTTAACCATCATTTCCTATGAATTCGATCTTATATTACTTGACGACATATCGTGCACTTGCGGTTTGCACCACATCAAGTTTTTGGCGTCGTTGCTTGGGAATGCTTTTGGTTAATATTAGTGAATTGTAACTTGATTAGACTAGACTATTTTTCTTCATAGTTTTGCATTTGTATTTGTTTTCACATTTCTTAGAATTGTTTCTTTTTCTTTTTTAGGAAGATCAATTCAGTTAATGCAAAGGTCCATAAGGTTAGGAGATTTATTGCCATTTGATGCAGAGATTGATCGTACTTTCCATTGAAGACTAATTAAGAAAAGAGCAATGGATCAAAATCAGAGACCCCCAAACCTTGTTATAGAAAATAACAATCGACCACTTGGAGATTATGCATCCCCAAATTTGATAGGATTGAGATCTAGCATTGTAAGACCTACAATTGAAGCAAACAACTTTGAGTTGAAGCCAACTTTGATACGTATGATTCAGTAGAGCCAATTTGGTAGAACACCCATGGAAGTCCCAGATCAGCATTTGGCAAATTTTCTAAAAATTTGTGCAACATTAAAGTAAAATGGGGTCTCTTCTGAAGCTATAAGACTCATGTTATTCTCATTTTCATTAAAGGACAAAGCTAAGATTTGGTTTTTATCACTTCCTCCTAAGAGTATTACAACATGAGATCAATGTGAATTGAAGTTTCTGAGCAAATTCTACCCACCTAGCAAAATGGCTCACATGTGACACCTTATCATAAATTTCATGCAAAAGGATGGGGAGTCATTATTTGAGGCATGGGATCGATACAAGAGTTTGTTGAAAAATGCCCTCACCATGGGATCGAAAGATGGCTACTTATACATACTTTCTATAACGGGATTTCTTATGCTACTAAAGTTTCACTTGACTCGGCTGCTGGGAGAGCTATTATGAACAAGACACTAGAAGAAGTTGAAGCTATTATAGAAAGTGTAGCTTTCAATCATCATCAATTGGCTACCGAGAGAAGTGTTCTTGTGCAAACTCTGGGGATGCACTTAGTAAATTTTGTGGACTTTATGAATGCACAATTGGATGCTATGAGTAAGCTATTAGATTCACTAAGTCCAAGCATAGTAAATGTTATTAATTTGTCTTGTGAGATCTATGGAATTTCATGACACATTGGAGAAAATTGCTCAGTTTTAACATGTAGATGCAGTTAATAATTTAAATTCATAGTCTAACAACCCTTATTCAAGCACATATAAACCTAGATGGCAGAATCATCCAAATTTTTCTTAGTACTCTAATCAAAGGTCATATTAGAATCAAGGGAGTTATGATCAAAATTATGAATCTCATTAACCACAAAAGTCCAGCATGGAGAAAATGATGGAGCAATTCATAGTAACACAATCTGAAGCTAATGTAAAGTTTAGACAACAACACTCAAATAATGAGATCATGATCAAAGAGTTAAATACTTCGATTGATTCCCTTACAAGTCATACAAAGATGTTGGAAAACTAAGTCGCACAAATGGCGAGCTCAATTGCAAGAACTCCGGGGAAATTTTCGGGACAACCGGAGACCAACCCAGTAGAAAATTGTAATGCCATAAACTTGAGAAGTGGAAAGGTGTTGAAAGATTCAAATGAAGGCATGAAGAATGTAAAAGATGACTTTATCAAAGGAATTGGTACACCTAAAATGCTTATAGTGGTTGAGGAGGAATTAAGAAAATCAAAGGAACACAAAGAAGACACCTTGCTACAACCTCCAGTGTGACCTTATCACCCACCAATTTCATTCCCACAACGTTTAGCAAAGACAAGGCAAGATGAAGAATTTGGACAAATTTTAGAGATGATGAAGAAAATTTGTGTGGAGGTGCTGCTGCTCGATGCTTTGCACCAAATGCCACAATTTATAAAACTCATGAAAGAAATCATCTCTCACAAAAGAAAAATAGAAAATTAGACTGTTGCACTCATTGAGGAGTGTAGTGTCATTATTCAAAATGAGCTTCCTCCAAAGCTAAAAGATTCGGGAAGTTTTTCCATCCCATGCTTCATCGGGGATAAAAAAGATTAATAAAGCTTTCTGTGATCTAGGTACTAGTATGAGTTTAATGTCATTTTTCATGTGCAAGAAGCTAGGTCTGGGGGACCTAAAACTCACAACAATAACTTTACAATTGGTCGATCATTCTTGTCAGTATCCCTTGGGAATCCTAGAGGATGTACCTATAAAAATTGGTGACATTGTTGTGCTTGATGACTTTGTTGTTTTAGAGATGGAGGAGGACCCTCAGATCCCTCTCATACTTGGAAAACCATTTTTGGCCACCGCCAGAGTAATTATAGATGTGAGAAATCAAAAACTCTCATTTTTAGTGGGGAAGAATAAGTTGAAGTTTGACCTCTCAAGGTTATCCATTGATTTTCATAAAGATGAAAATGGAGAGGAAAATAATTTTGATATGGAGGGTCAATTTGAAAGACCTCCAGACACTAAACCAAACATCGATCCTTTGAAACATGGAAAATATATTATTCCAACAAGAGCAAAGGCAAGAGAAGAGCCTTGTCAATTTGGAATGCTTGGAGGAGGGGAAAGGAACCCCCTCAAAGACAAAGCTCTGAGTTGAGTTGAGAAAAGGGGTTGAGCTAAAGACCTAAAATAATCACTTCTTGGGAGGTGATGTGCGTAGATTATATATGCTTTTAGACATTGTTTGTTGTACATCTACTTGTATTTCATTGATTATGATCTATATCTCTCACCCTATCTCATTATATTATCATGTTTTTACTCTTTTAGTTCAGAGATTTGCTCTCTTTGTATTTTCATTTATAGGATGCCATTTGGAGCCAAAACAAAACAAATTAGACATTAGTGCAAGCGTGGGGAGCAAAACTAGCAAACATGGTTGTGCCTCTTCAAGGCACAACCATGCCATTCCAAGCCAAGCATGGTCGTGCCTCACAGGCACAGTCGTGCCTCCTCAACAGCTCCATCCAGTAGAACTCAAGAACTTCCCATGACTAGGCCGTGCTAAAAGGCATGGTCATGTCTTCTACCATCCATGCCACTAGCATTTCCAGAACCTTCCATGATCAAGCCGTGCCAAAAGGCACGACTGTGCCTCCATAGGAGTATCATCAATAGTTGGACCAGAACCTCCAACAAGAAGGTCATGCTTAAAGGTACGACCGTGCCTCATTTCCATCCTTCCACTTGAAGAAACCAGAACATCCCACGTCCAGACAGTGCCAAAAGGTACGATCGTGTCTTCTATAAACTTGTACCCATGTTTAGGACGTGCCTTTTTCCTAGAACTCCCCATGGCATGGCCGTGCCTTATAGGCACGACCGTGTGTTGATAAGACACGGACGTAGGCCTATAAAAAGGGGTCAAGATCCCCTTTTCAAAGGGAGGAAAGGTTTCTCCTTTGTGGGAACCTACGAGGCCCATTTCATAGTCGATTTCCACATTCCGTCCACCTCCAGAGCAAAGATTTCATCCAAGAAGACCGGAAAAGCATCGATAAGCATCTTTTCTTCTCTACTCCTTGTATTGATTGTAAAAATATTTCATTTCTTGCTCTTGCTTATAACTCTTTTGTATGGAGTAGATTTCATGGATTCTAGGATTTAGGGTATAATACTGATGTGAGTTGATGTGAACACTCTAGATTTGCTAATTTCCTTATTCTATGAATTATTTATGATTTGTTCCATGTGTGTCATACTTTGGTTATGTTTGATTGAATGTGCGTGTGAAATTTATGCATCTGGATGTGAAGGATTGTCACCATGTAGAGGAGATATTTTAGATTGTATGACCGGGGAGTCATTAGTCACAGAGGATAGTCCTTTAACTAGACTTTTTAGAGTTATCACCTTGAAATGTGGCTAATTCTCCATAAGGGATTAGCTAATTAGAGTTTAATAGGTTTTCACCATTTTAATGTTAGGAAGTGACTTATGTAATCTAGATTGTATGAACGAGGAGCCTTTAGTGATATAGGATAGTCCTTTAACCAAACTTTCAATGTTACCTTTAATACTTAATAGCATTGGAAGAAAATGATGTAAGGACTCTAGTGTGAATTTCGCGAGTTCATATTGGTAATTTGGTTATGATCCCTACAAAATTGTAAACATGGAGGTAGAGAGATGAACAATTCATAGAATCATCAACTAGTATGACAATGAAACCTAAGTCCTAGGATCGCCTTTCCAAACAAACTTCTCTCTCAACAACCAACCTCTCCCATCTTGGACCTCTCAACTTTTCTCTCTCTCTCTCAAGCTCTAGTTCTAAAGCTTTCACAACCAACTTTCGATAGTCTAGATAACTTTCTTTGTGGACTCATTAATGCTTAATCCACAGTCCCTGAGGATCGATATTTTTTTATTACTTGATGAATTTACCGTGCACTTGCGGTGAGACAAACAAGTTTTTGGCACCGTTGTCGGGGACTATTTTGATTAACATTAGTGATAAGCAATTTAGTTACTCTAGATGCTTTTTTTTTGTTAATAAATTTCTGCATTTACTTTTCTTGTGAATAACTTTGCAATTGATTTACTTTCTTTAATTCTTCATTTATCGTTTGTGCAAATAATTCTGTCTTGAACCTAACTTGAAAGTACTTGGATTTATTCTTTTTGTATGCGAAGGACTAATTTTGTAGGAGATCTTTTGCCTGTTGATCCTGAGATTGACAGAACTTTCATAAGAATAAGAAATCTACAAAGACAATTGAAAGAAGAACAAATTCAATCGAATATGGCAAACAAACCTCTCAAAGACTTTGTAGCACCATATGCAAGGGGCCTAAGGTTTGGCATCACCAGACCTTCTATTGAGGGCAATAATTTTGAGATCAAACCTACTATCATTTTAATGGTACAACAGAACCAATATAGGGGAGGACCAACTGAAGACCCCAATCAACACTTGAAAATCTTTTATGAAATCTGTGGAACAATGAAGATTAATGGAGTTTCAGTGGAGGTTATTAGATTGATGCCATTTGGATTTTCATGTAGGGACTAAGCAAAAACATGACTCAATTCCTTGCCTACAAATAATATAACAACATGGGAATTGTGTGAACAAATATTCTTGGAGAAGTTTTATCCTCCAAGTAAAATTGCACATATGAGGAATCTTATTGTAGACTTCATACAAAAAGATGGAGAATCCCTATATGAAGCTTTGGATAGATTCAAGGGTCTTCTTCGACAATGCCCCCACCATGGATTGGAGAAATGGCTAGTCATCCACCCTTTCTATAATGGAATCAATTATCAAACGAAGGTTTCCTTGCATTCCGCAGCTTGCGGAGTTCTTATGAACAAGGGCCTTAATGAAGCGGAGGACATAATTGAAAGTGTGGCCCTAAACCATCATCAATGGGCATCGGAGAGAAGTAACCCAATCAAAATTCCCGGAAGACATGATGTTAATACATTGGACTTAATTTCTGCAAAGATGAATGCCCTCACAAAAAGTTTTGATTCAATGAATGTTAATCCAGTTAATGCGGTGATTTCAAGTTCTGAGATATGTGGTGATTCAGAACACACAAAATAAGCTTGCCATATAGGAGCAATTTCTTTACAATTGGCTCAAATTGAACATGTTGATGCAATTGACAACTTCAACCAAAGACTCAACAATCCATATTCCGAGACATACAACCCCGGATGGAGGAATCACCCAAAATCTTTCTACCGCAACAATCGAGAGCAAGTGGGGCAATCATCCGGCTCCCAACAAAACTCACAACCCTCAAGAATAGAGAAAATGCTTGAGGACTTTCAAGCTACTCAATTGGAAATGAAGAATGATATCAAGAAACTTTTTGGAAGAATGGACAATACTGAAAATTATCTCAAAATTCTTGATAATCAAATTGCACAAGTAGCTAGTTCCTCCTTAAGACCTTAAGGGACATTTCTGGGAAAACTTGAACAAAACCCTATTGACCATTGCAATATTGTTGAGCTAAGAAGTAGACGGACCTTGGGAGAACCACAAGTGACTGCTAGAAAGAAAGGGATCAAAAGCACGCCTATTAGAGAGCCAACTCCTTCCTCCTCACATAATGAACATATACAAGAGAAAGTTGAGAATGATGAACCAATTGAGAGACCGCATATGGGGGGATACGTATCACCGATTCCCTTTCCTCAATGAATATCCAAGGCAAAGACGGATGAAGAATTCGATAAGTTTCTTGAAAAGATTAAAGAACTATGTATTAAGATTCCCCTCATTGATGTCATACAAAAAATGTCCAAATTTGTCAAATTCATGAGGGAAATCATTTCAAACTGATACAAGAAAGATGAGTATGAGACTGTAGCCTTAACTGAGGAGTGTAGTGCTTTGCTTCTGAACACACTACCACAAAAGCTCAAGGATCCAGGGAGTTTTTCTATCCCTTGCAAGATTGGCACAATTGAGATTGATAAAGCCTTATGTGATCTAGGAGCAAGTGTTAGTCTCATCCCATTTTCTGTTTGTAAGAGACTTGGACTTAATGATCTCACGTTGACCACCATGACATTGCAACTGGTGGACCATTCTTGTAGATACCCTATGGGTATTATTAAAGATGTGCTAGTAGAAGTAGGGGGCTTCATAGTCCCTACTGATTTTATGGTCCTATACATGGAGGAAGACCCAAAGATCCCCATAATTTTGGGTAGGCCTTTCCTTGGCACGGTCGGAGCAATAATAGATGTCAAAAATCACAAGCTCCAATTGGAAGTGGGCAAGGACACTATTGAATTTGATTTATCTAAGGCCACTAATATATTTTCTGCTGTGAAAAGTTTGTGCTGCAGGTTGGATGGACTCTAACCGGAGAAGAAGAAACACCACCCCAATGACTGATGACTAGACGAAGCACCCAGTCTGGTGAGAGAAGAAAAGAGGCTTAAGAGAAAAAATGGTAAATACATCATCCCAAAAAGAGCTTGGATGAGGGATGGGCTTGAAGTTCCAACTTACCATATTGGAGGGGCACACAACCCCTTTAAAGCAAAGGCTCCAAGTTGAGCCATGACTGGAGTCGAGCTCGTGACCTTAAACGAGCACTTCTTGGGAGACAACCCAAGGGTTTATATTTCTATTTTATATTTTTGTTTTTGATTTCTTCATTTTGATCTTTATTTAGTCTTCTTTTTATTTTCTTTTTCAGGTTGCACTCTTCCACGAGCTGGCCGTGGGACATGACACAGGTGTGGAGGATTTTTTGAAGAAAAATTGAAGTTTGGACATGCCCAAAATACACGACCATGCCTCAATAGTGCAGGGGCCAGAACCAATCACGACAAGGCCGTGTGGTCTCACACAACCATGCCTCAAGGAGAAAAATTTTCCAGAATCAACCACGACAAGGCCGTGTGGTTTCACATTACCGTGCCTCATCCAGTGGAGCAACAAATCAAGTCACGATACGACCGTGTCTTTTCACACAGCCGTGCCGATGAAAGAAACTCCTTCGCCAAACTTCATCACGCCTGTGTAGTCGAAGGACCCAAATTCCAAAGCAAACAACGGTGTGGCCGTGTGTTCCAGAGGAAGCATCAACCAGCCAAAGACACGACCGTGTCCTATTTCACACGGGCTTAAAAAAAAGAAAAATAGACAAAAAATGGCCGTGTCAAAAGACATGGCCATGTGAAGGCTCCATGAAACCATAGAAGACATCATGCCGAGGCCGTGCCTTTTGGCACGACCGCGTGGCGCAACATTTCGGGTATTAAAACCCTAAGGCACGGCCCGTGCTCCTCATTCACATGGCCGTGCCTACCTTTTTCCACTCCTTCTTCTTCTCTCTTCTTCAAGAACTCCCTTTCTCTCCTCCAAACCAAAATCTAAGCTCCTTCCTTC
>JBBUKS010000035.1:8797905-8822190 GCA_038050645.1 Hedychium gardnerianum
CTTCCAGAAAATATTTCAGTCACAGAATAAAAGACTTTCAACATTTGAGATACCTCTTCTGCTAACAACCACTCCTCTGTTGGGAAACATTTATACGATGAATCACGAAATCTCAGATGAGCAAACACATCTTTAAAAGATATAGCAGTTATAAGCATCAAATATGTTGAATTCCAACGGATTTTGCAATCAAGCACCAATTTTTTAGCATTCATATTGTGTACTACATTCCGTGTCATATCATCAAACTTTGCTCTCTTTTAGGAGATGCTTTCCAATATGCGACACTTTGACGAATTTTCTCAACACTAGGTGCAATGACATCCAAACCATCTTGGATAACTAAATTCAAAATATGAGCAGCACAACGCATATGAAATAAACCCTCCTAGCATAAGTGTAGAATGATTAAGTTTATGCAACACATAGTTTATAAGAGAATCATTAGTAGAGCAATTATCAACAATAATAGTGGATATGTTCCTATCAATATTTCAATCCATCGTAGACTTAACTATCACATTAGCAAGGACTTCTGAAGTATGTGGAGAGCGAACATAAGCAAACCTATATGATGCAAACACAATAAATCAATAATGTATATATTTTAGTATATGTTTAATTAAAAACATAAAAAAAATGTGAAAAATGTTGCATATTTGAGTGACAAATAGAAAGTATACCTCAAAATGCAACTTTGCAAAGTCCAATTATTATCTATGAAATGAGTTGTCAAAGCTAAAAATCCCTTCCTCCTCTGATTAGATGCAGTCCACATGTCGGTGATTAAAGTAATCCTACCTTTATTATATTCCAACAAGCTCAATACTTTTGCCTTTTCATAGTCATACATTTTCAATATATCGTTCTTAATGATATTGCGACATGGAACCTTGAACAAAGGTTGAAGACTTGCTAAAAGTTTACGAAATCCATGATGCTCCACTATCGTTAATGGATACTCAAGTAAAATTATCATTTGAATACACCTTGAGATTTTTTGGTCAAATTGAAAGCCTTTAATAACAAAATATCTTTTCTTTTGCTCTTTAATTAGTATTTTTTGTCTTATATGACTAACAATTCATCTTGGACAAATTTTGAAATACTCACGCAAATATGTTATCCCATGTTTACTATTGCCAGAAAGGGGTTTCTCCCCATAGTTACAAATTGCCTCATCTATGCCATTAATTTTCTTTCTTCGAAAATTTCGAAAATGATTCCAAACATCATATGTTAACTTTCTCGTTCCTGTTGCACTAGGAGAAGCATCAACAGCCACAGATGTCATATTTGGTGGAACTTGTGGAACCTCATGATTTACTTCAGAAATTTGTGGAACCTCATGGTTTATTTCAGATAGTGATACTTCATTTTCTATTGTAAGATCTACTGGATTCATTTTATAGACCTAAAAATGATGCTATAATGTATGTTAAAAAAGAAAAGAAAAGATAACATAAAGAAAACAATAATGAATTTCTCGTTCAAACTACAGATAAATGGAATAAAGATTAGAAATATTAATAACCTTTCTCATTTTTGGCCTCTTATTTAAAAATAAATAAATCAAAAGGTCAAAAGCATTAAAAAAAAGAAATACCTTACAGCCCTAACCCCTAAATAGTGCTTGACGAACTGAGATGGTTGCTCCTTTTCATCCAAAACAGAGGCGGGGATGGAACTTCGACAAGCTGAGATGCAAGGACAAAAGGCGAACTGAGAACTGAGAAGAGACTTCGTTGCTCCTCCTTTTCATCAAAAAACAAGGCTGATTGGAAGATAATGTGACAGGCTGAAGTCTTTTGGCCGCAGTGTCTTCGCTTCGTCTTCGGCGACTCGAAGCACACTAGTGCAGGGAAAAGCCAGGGAAGGAGAGATTTGATAGAGTGAGTGAGGAAGAGCGAGCGGGAAATCTTGTACCGATCGCCGATCGGGTGAGGATTTCTTGTGGAAGATGAGATACGTTATTTTCCCGAGGTGGGAAGTGGGAAGCGGGCTAAATTGTTTCTTTCCCCATAAAAACAAAACGAAGCTTTAGGGTATGGGTAGGATTTTATCAAATCCGCCTTTGATACTGAAAGAACCTTTTGGATATAGAGGTTGCAACTCTTCCTCAATTTCTATAAACTTGATCCTAGTCTTAGAATTTTGTTCTTGGATCACTTCCTAAATATGAACCTACTGTAAAACAAGTTCATTCTAATTGTTGACAATTACTTAATTGTATCTTTATGATTTACAATTAAGTGCAGGTGATTACTCAATATCTTACATTGGAAACTTTACTTGATGACAACGTGAATGGCGACATAGATTTGCAGATTGAAAGAGGTGGAGCGCCCTTAACCATGAAATTGAAGGTAAAGTTATTTTAAAAAAGTGTCCACCATACTGATACAGTCCAGTAGGTTGCAGTTTCAATCCCTAATCTGAGAATGCATTGTGATCTTTATATTCTCTTTCTTGATTTTTTTATTTTCAATTAATCCATATGATAATCTGTTGCTATCATGTTAAATGCTACCCTGATCAATCTGAGATCACTTATAATTCCAATATCTATTACATTTTTATGCTTTGACAAGTACCGACTAAGATTTTAATGCTCCAGGTTCAAGATTTGCATTCCATAACACCAAATTACTTTCTTGAAGTGAGTGGCGCTGTTATTCATCCTCTCTCATATCAGCAGGTGTTGCTCCCTTCAATTTCTCTTTTATTTGTAATCAATATCAAGTGGTACTTGGTTGGAGGTGTGCATAAAATATGATATAAACTCTATCTTTAACAGGCTCGAAATTTTCGTTTCAAATGCGGACTTGTCTATGTTGCAGATACAGGGTAAGCCTTTCTCTCAAGAAATAAGCTCAAATTGTTACATAAATTACTTTCTTTGTTAATTATTATCATACATTTAATACACATTGATTCATTATCTGCAATTGTTTTTTTTTTCTATTGTGAAATAATGCATCTTAATATTGCACACATTTTCATTTTAATGTTGGTGAAAGTTTACTTCATTGTATGACTAGCATCACTTTCTTAGGCCCCCGAGGTAATTGTGCAATGGTTAGACCCTCCAATGGATAACCAAGGGATCTAAGATTCAAATTTCAGCTGCGGCGCACTATAGGGGATTTTTGAGAAGCGTGCCTAAGAATGATGACCATTTGGATGAGCCCCAATTTATCTTGGCGGCCGGTAGAAAACTTTCGTGGGGCCGGGCTAGTCGTTTCAGGTTCGGTGTTACTTGGTTAATCATTTTTTAGCATCACTTTCTTGGATAATGGAGTCATAGGAATATCAATCACACAACCTCAAAGAAAATAGTATTCTGAATGCAGTATGCTTATATTGCATTTGATTTTTTCACTGTTTGACAATGAATCAATATTTTTAACATGATCAGCAAATTTCTTTCTTACATAATTTTATGCATTAGCATTTCAGATTTGGATGTATGTTGAATTACTGATATATAGTTAAGGAATTGAAAATCCATTTTGGCTTTCCAGTGTAATTAATGTTTATTCATAGTAACTGGCCATCATTTGTCTTTTTATATCTTGAAAAAGAAAGACAAATTGCAACTAGTGTAGTTTTTGCTACTTCCAATGCTTTTATAAAACTATGGTACAAACTAAGTGTTTGAAATGACATGGTTTCAGAGTGAGACTAAGGTTCACGATCAGTTTATAGTTTCGACTCAGGCTTGTTTTTCTTGTTGCTGATGTCAAGGATTAGAGTATTGTTCTGATTTGGGGTATTGGTCCATGGCTAGAACCATACTACTTCGATATTGTGTTGACATGTCGGCACAATGTGGGAGGCATCAATTAGGAGGAATACATTTGGAAGAAAAAAATAATTAAGAAGAAGAAGAAATCCTCAAAGAATTTGAGAAGTAGTGGAGGAAAAGGCAGTAACTATTTACCTGGAGGAGTTAGAGGAAAACCATCTCATGAGATGGAGCCAAAGTAATAAGACTCTGTCGTAAAAGAAGACTCTCAGAATTGCACAACTCTCAAGAATGGTTCATGGTGCTCCTGTTGTGCTCATTGCATGGCGGAAGAAGATGCTAAGTTTGCCGAGGGGCTGCAACACCTTCCTTCTCACCAAAACTTTGCAGAAGAAGACGAAGACACGGGAACCCTAGAGGAAATATGGAAGATGACGTAGTGCTCAGGGAAGCCTCATGGAAAAAGACAGTGCTCGCTAAAGCCTCATGTGAGAAACCATAGATGTATTTGTATCTATTGATGGGTTTCATGTATCAGTTGACTAGTGGATATTAAACCTTGGTTGGAATATATCAAATCTATTGTCAACAATATCAACATACTTTTAATTGTCGAATCATGTTTCTACGGAAAAAAAACTGTGTGATCAACGTTTGGTTGAAAATGAGATGTAAATCAAAAGCTTCAACAATCAACACAATTGGTCTAGGGCCAAGTGGGACTTCTCAACTAGCTCATTTTTCTGTATATGTTGATTTTTGTATTGTAATATTAATTATTTCCCCAGATTTAAGTGGTTCATGCATTTTCAAGTTTCATGTGATGGTCATGAATTCATTATAGTAGCATTGGTTTCTCATGTGACTCAATATCGTGTAACTTTTTTTTTTCTTTAAATTGCTATATGGTATCATAGCAGTAGTACTCTGAATGCTCTTTACTTGCAGATTTGATTGTATTCTGTTTCTTATTCCTTAGAAACTGAATTTCTGATGCATCATGCTTTATAGTTGGTAATAAAAAGTCCAAGTAGTTAAACTACATACTGCAGGTATTTCTTTTCTCGAGCTGGTGTCCCACGCCATGCAATTATCAAGAAGCTTGCTGGGGAAGAGACATCAAAAATAGATGATTTCATATCAGTTTTATCAAAATTATGCAGGGGTGCACGGGGGCCTTTAGAATATGTGAGCCATGTGGACCGCCATCGGAACAAGGTGTTGTTCGTCTTCTCGTCCACTTTGCCAGATAGTTATTTCACTTCTTTGGTTTTTCATGTGTGCTATAGGTCATTGCCATTAACACTTGGATTACCTCAAGCCAAAACTCTTCTAGTTTTAAATACATAGTCACAGTTCTCTCCAGCAACAATCCTTTTAATTAGTTTTATTTATGCATTTATTTTTACTTATAACATCAAAAATTTACCAATGACAATGGAGACTAGTGTTATGTTGCCTTTGCATTCCATGTTTGACAGGATAACATGTTTTTTTTTCCTCTGCAATTGTTTTCCATAAACCCAACATTATTGTTAATCTTTCTTGATTGTTTTCTGTAAACCCAACATTACTGTTAATCTTTCTTTGTTTTACTCATCTGTTCCATCTTTTTATACTGGGTTTGCCAAATTTTGCCTGCAGTCAGTTTTGATTACAATTGATTGTCATGAATGGTATGCCCCTCCACAACTATATGTCTGTGACGATAGCAAAGGGCTATGGGTGGCTAGACCAGCTATACCAGCTGACTCTACCTTATTTTCTTCAACTATCGACTGAGGTAGAATAAGCACAGCCCCTATGGAAACACCAGTTATTGGCGAGAGACAATTGGAAGCTGATCATCAGAACAACAATGAGAACTGGGAGGATAGGTGTAACAGAATGCAGACTGATGATGAGAACATTGCTGATGATTCAATATCTAGCGATGGTTCCTTTGGTGACAAAAAGAGGCAACAAATAGAGGAAGATTCAATAGTAGAAGGAAGAGTATTCTCCAATGGAGCTTTGGATGACTTTAAAGATCAGAACTTGGAGCATCAACCCAACTCAGAAAATACTGAGGTTTTGCATCATCAGGTAGCAGTTCGAACAAATGCATCAATTGCAGAACAAGTGATAGAGCCCACTCTCGTAATGTTTGAGGTAGGGAAGAGCTTTCTATTTTCAGTGGTTTTATGAAAATTACAGTAGTATGGCTATCTGATTGAGCATTTACTTTTGAAAAATTCTTATGCAGCAGCTATTGGTTGATATTTGGTTCTTAGTTTTGCTTATTTATCTATTCTATTGCTCCCTTTTAATGGTGATGCTTCACTATTGTTGGTTTATCCTATAAAGGCATCATGCTTCAAATGTTATGGATGCTTAGAGCAGCATTTCCCAGTCTTTCATGGAAAAAATATAATTTGATAATAGAAGACTGACATATGCTGCTTAAATTATATAACTTAAAGACTGTGCAGTTTCTCTTTATTTCACACTTTATTTTCAATGGAAAATCCAAAAGTCATTGAGTTTGCTTTTAGTTTCCTTGCAGTTTCTCATGAGTTGGATGACTATAGTGGTTATGTTATGGGCTTGAATAACTATAGTGGTTATGCAGTTTTGCTAGAAGTATATATTAATTGGCTAATAACACCAGGGAACATGTGAAGACAGGCTGCTGTTTTCTAAATATTCAGTTACAAACAGGTTGTATACTGGTGTGTTGGGGCTAGAAATGAAGTGCAAATATTTTAATATAAAATAGTGAGCAAATTGTCGCTGAAATGACTGATGTGATAAGTTACTTTTTGCTGCTGTTTCAACTGGATATCAACACTATAAATTGGTGCAGCTTTACTCGTCAATATGAATCTAGGTGAGAACAAGTCTTGAATATTAAACTAAGGTGTATCTTGATATACTTAAGTTGTGGCAGATAAGCTTATAAAACTGTGTTATTATTGAGATATTCTGTCTAGCTTTATTAGTATTATGGTTTGAAATTTTAGCTTTTTGCATCAGATAATTTTAGAAAAGTATTTGCCTTTGATTTCTCTACTTTTGTGGATGCTTGCAATTTATAAAAAAAATGAGAAGTAGCAATTTATGGCCTCTTAGCTCATTTTTTATACTCCAAGAGTCTTCCAATCTATTTTATTTAACTCATTTGAACTTTTTTTAGATTTAACATTATCACTCTTGCATTAAAATATTGATTATTCTTTTAAACGTCTCTTCTCTTAATCTGTGAATCCATTGTTACCATGATTTGAAATTGCTATTAATTACATGTAAGCTGCATTATAGTTATTAGTTTGTATTCATACAATATACTTATTCTTGCAAATTTGTTCAATTATGTCAACACCTGCAGATTCATGTACCACCATCATGTATGATTGATGGTATCCATTCTCAACATTTTTTAGGGACAGGAGTTATTGTACATCATTCAGAAACCATGGGTTTAGCTGCTGTTGACAAGAACACAATTGCTGTATCTGTCTCTGATGTAATGCTGTCATTCGCTGCATATCCTATGGAAATTCCCGGAGAGGTAAGGGTTCATTGATTATTTGAAATGTAGGTCAGTTTGCTGATGCTGCAATTGCACTTACAGAATTTCCATAGGTTGTTTTCTTGCACCCTGTTCACAATTATGCTCTTGTTGCTTATGATCCTTCTGCTCTGGGGATTGGTGCTTCCAGTGCTCGTGCAGCTGAACTTCTTCCTGGTTAAGTTTATTTTCAGGTGTATCTTGTTCTTGTAAAAATATTATGTAAGATTCTCTTGCACAACTTATGTTTATTATTGGTGTAAAGTCAGATTAACAAATTAATGTTACGTGACATTCTATTTCTCGTTCTTGATGAGAATATTATGGGAGTTGACTGTCTCTTTATTGTATGAATAAATCAGGGTAATTTATAGTCTTGATTGCATTGCTATAAAGTAAGTCTAGAACATGCATAAAGAGAGTATAACGATTAAAATCATTTCTCTCACTTTCCCCATTCTCTGTGATGGAGTACTCTTGTGCCAGCGGTTAGTTTATTGTAAGTGTATTGATAAAAGGGCGTAAAACCAGGTAAGTGATGCCACGGCCTCGCTTGTGGCCACGGCCGGCTCGCGGTTGCGAGGTTCAGTGAGGCTAGCTTGTTTTCCCCCCTCCCCTCTCCTTTCCTTCATCTTTCCCTTCTTTTCCTTTACTTTTCCCTAGGAATTTTTTTTCCACCTTGAATTTCTTTCCTTCTTCAATCCACACCTCGGAGTAAATAGAGCAAAGATAGCTCTCAATTTGTTGGGCCTATTGAAAATTATAATTTATTTTTAATTCAATTACTAGTTAATATAGTTTTATTAAAAATAGAAAATCTAAAATTAAATGTGTAGAAGTCATCTCAATATGCTTTAGCACATGTAAAAATGTATCGGCCATTTGTATGATGTAGTAGGAAAATTTTTAATTCGATTATCTAGTTGCTTGGCCGACCCCACCTAGTAGGATAAGGCTTGGTTGTTGCTGTTGTTATATCTAATTGCTAGCTATTGTTTTATAAATAAATAAGCTAAGTGAACGTAAGTAAAAGGGCATTATAGGAATAAAATCAATCTAAAGTTATGACCACATAGTTAAACGCATGCTGAAGTGTTTTGAGTGTCAGCATAAAATGGTGTCAAATCTACCATTCTAACTGGGGACCAAAATTGTGGCATGGAATGATCCTCTATACTTTGCCCACCTGTACGTAGCTTCATAGTCTTCTCTCTTTCTTCTTTGTCTACTTCCTCCATTCCAATTCATCACCAACTTCATGTATCAAAACTCAGGCACGGTACCAAAATGAAAATGCCTCATTCTAGTCAACCACTAAATTCCAACACGGAACAAGATTTTAAACCTTGTATTTGTAACAAGCTAGGTCTTTATAATGTTTTTTGAACTGCTTGAGAGGGAGGCTTAGGTACCTACTTCCAAAATAGATAGATATCTATTATAAATATCCAAATACATACGGATGTATATATAAGATGATAATGAGATAATATACATATAGAAAAGAAACTACCTAGGAGATTAGTGCTAATATATCTAGGAGATTACCCTAATATGTATATGAATTTTTCAAATTCAACAGTAAGGTTTTACTAGCCCATATTTTTTTTTTCTCACTTCTGAACTTTTGTGCTTGAGAATTGATATGCCAAAAGAATTCGTCTTACAGTTGATAAACTCAGCATTGTACTTTGACATGGTTAGTGTTTATTAATAGGTTTGTACTGGAGAAACACTTAGGCTGATGGATTATGATTTGGTGATCAATAATGAGAATGATGGTGGTTACATATACAAATAGCTGCTACATAAGGGTTATGTATCGAATAGCATTTTTGACCCAGCTAATCTATATTTTGGTTCCTTCTCATCTGCTGAAATCTAGCTTTGAACCTCACTGCAGAGTGTAACCCTGCATTTTTTTAGAAAAAAAAAGGAAAGCACAAAATTTGTTGGCCTATATTTCATGCCAAGTGACTAAGTCTTTAATCACCGTGTCCTTTAGACGTAATAAGAAATGTAGTGAAATCCATACAAATTTACTTTGGAGCATTGAAGAGTGAGCCATTTAGGAATTAAGGCACTAAGGATGTTTCCACTTAATAGTTAGGCTGGTATTTGCTTACTCTACAAATTAGACAAGGAACTAAGCAATTCATATTGTGTTTTATAGAGGTCGTATCACCCTTTTCATATATAGCTGATCTTTTTGATGATTTCTGTTTACAGAGCCTGCTTTACAGAGAGGAGATTCTGTATATCTTGTGGGATTAAGTGGAAGTTTACAAGCAACATCAAGGAAATCTATTGTTACCAATCCATGTGCTGCTCTAAATATTCGTTCAGCTGACTGCCCACGGTATCGAGCAACTAATATGGAAGTTATTGAGCTTGATACTGGTAATTTCATTGCAGTTGTCATGTCTCTGAAAGCCTTTTATAAAACATGTACTTCTATTTGCTGACTCTTTTGGCTTCAGATTTTGGTAGTACCTTTTCTGGCGTGCTTACCAATGAACATGGAATGGTTCAAGCACTATGGGCAAGCTTTTCTACTCAGGTATTCACAACTTGGATAACTGTAAATACTTTCTTTTTTACATGTTTGTGAGAACAACATTTCATAATCCATGGTGCAGTTGAAATATGGTTGTAACTCTTTGGAAGATCATCAATTTGTTAGAGGCATACCCATCTATGCAATTGATCAAGTTCTTGAGAAAATTGTCCAGCAGGCACTGGGTCCACTTCTTCTCATCAATGGTGTAAAGAGACCAATGCCATCTCTTAGAATTCTGGAAGTGGAGCTTTTTCCTACATTGCTTTCAAAGGCTAGAAATTTTGGTCTGAGTGACAGATGGATACAGGTAATTGATCTACTCGTTCTTGATTGTTGTTCTTCAATTCTTGCAAATGAGAATTCAATTCCACTGCATTCATATAATATAAGATGGAGTTTAATGAATTAGATATCTTAGATAAAGTTTGTCAACGTAAATATTTGGGGATCATATTTTGAGTAATACTAGAATCTTTTTATGATCTTTCTCTCTGTTCATTTTTTGGGTGTCATTTGGTTTTTTTTTAATCCATCATATCTTCAATAAATGAATTCAACTTGTATAATTAAATTATCTCCAGAATCATCTTTGAAAATAACCTACTTTTCTTATTTTATTGACTCAAGGATACCTCTAAGAGCTTGCAGGTAATGATTATTTTATTTCTCTTAGTTCTGCACATCCCTCTCCACATTCTTATGTCTTCTATACTCTTATTGATGTTTGTTACATTTACCGAGTATATATTGCTTGGCAGTAATCTAATTCTATAAGTTAATAAGGCTTCAACAGTTTTCATTTCTTCTTTAAATATACATTTTAGTAACATGTGTTAAGCATGTATGTTGTAATCTATAAAATGGCATGCATTGTGAGCAGTATCTAATTATATGACAATATTAACTTATATCCAGGTTTAAATAAATAAATTAACTGAGTTTTTATATACTATTTAGAACGTTAACTGATAATTCCATTCAAATTTACATACTGTATCCAGTATGCTGTCACCTCTGTGATATGAAAGTATTTTTTTTTATTACACTGCACTGTAAGCACTGAATCAGACTAAAACTTAGAACTTTGTATTTGTTGTAACATTGTAAATATGCTTGCAATCCTTGGTAGGGGAGCAAGGCAACCTTGCAAAAGTACCTTTAATTCTTCATATTTACAGCTTGGGTTGAAGGTTGGTAATAGAGCATAATGTACTGTGTTAACTTGCCTATAAATCTAATAAACATGCTTATTAAAATTTATGTTCCTGACGATAGTTTTATCCAGTTCAGAAGTTACAATTGTCAATCTTGTATCTAAGGGCACAACTTTGACTTAATTCCGTAGTTTGAGTATGTATTTCTATTGTTTCAGGCCCTTGCCAAAAAGGATCCTATTAGAAGGCAGGTCCTACGTGTAAAAGGTTGTTTAGCAGGATCAAAGGCTGAAGGCCTGCTAGAGCAAGGGGACATGATTCTAGCAATCAATAAAGAACCAATCACATGCTTTCTTGACATAGAAAATGCTTGCAGGGAGCTAGAAAAAAGTGACAACAATGCTGGAGAACTTAAAATGACTATTTTATGTCAGGTAGACGAGTTATTTGATTCAGAATATCTCGAGGAAAACTCAGTGTTTATGTTTTCTATTGATACAGGGTCGAGAAAGAGAGATTGTTGTCAGAACTGACATAAGGGATGGCAATGGAACAACTCGCATGGTGAATTGGTGTGGATGCGTAATTCAGGATCCACATTCAGCGGTTCGTGCACTTGGTTTTCTTCCTGAAGAAGGGCATGGTGTATATGTAGCAAGGTAAGAAACCAGCACTTTTTCAGTTACTAGGTTCTTGTTTACGGTTTATACTTATGTGACAGGATGGCATTTAGCTGGTCGATAGGTAATGAAATTATGTGATCTGTCATAGAAATTAATTTATAGTATTTTGTTCTCATCTCCCTTTGGGTTTCATGTAAAACATTAACTAAACTTCATGCCCCTTATCAGCTATCCATGAATGTGTGACTTTAACTAAATGCCTTAGGAGAAATAATAAACTATTTATTCTTAAGAGAAAGTAAGTCTTATGATTTTAAGTGTAAATGGGGTATTTCTGAGCTTTTGTAATGCCAATAATAAGGGAGGATACTTGTGGTTCATGTGCTCTTGAAACCATGATACCAACTTGCATATTTCATTTATATGTTTAATTAGTTGACAATAATAGTGAGGGTTCATTTGTTGCTCTTGAAACAGTATTCTGTTTTTTATGGAAAATGTTTTGGTAACACATCCCTGCTGAGGGTTGGGATGAACAATCCCTCAGAAGTGCAACCATTTTCTTGTGCTCAGGGACCTTTAACTGTTATTTGCATGAACATTCCACTCTCTTCTGGCACCTAGATTTTTCAAAAAAAATAAATAAATTATGCTTCTGAAACAACATAAAACTCTAATGTGTTATTGCACTTTGGTAAATGATTGTTTTCTTTGTCCAGAAGGTGCCATGGAAGTCCAGTTCATAGATATGGTCTTCACGCCCTGCAATGGATAGTTGAGGTAAATGGGAAACCAACACCAGACCTAGAAGCTTTTCTAGAAGTGGTAAAGGTACGCCTTATCATGCCCATCTCTGCTTTTGTTTGATGAGTTTAAGATGCATAAGATTGATTTTTCTTTTTCAAAAACACAGAAGCTGGAGAATGGAGAATTTGTGAGAGTGAGGACAGTACATTTGAATGGGAAGCCACATGTTCTGACATTGAAGCAGGATCTTCACTACTGGCCAACTTGGGAACTTAAATTTGATCCAGAAACGTCCTTGTGGCGAGGAAAAGTGATAAAAGCTTTGAGTGGCAGCCAAATATCAGGACCGAACACACCATTCAAGTTGTGAGACGTCACATGCAAGACCTCCAACACAAGTTTCATCTTTAGTTCGAAGAAATCAGGTTGGTAGCGGTAGAGCCCTTTAAGTTATAAGAGATACAAAATCCAAATGAGTCAAATTTGCCACAAATGACCTCATGATCCTCCATCTTGAGGTATATGTCCATTTCGATAAGTGTGGTTATATCTTATTTTAAAGGACACAATTCAAGATTTGTCTCTAAATATGCAATAGTAAACTCCAAAGAGTAACCAGCCTAGATCTTTCAGTTCATTTGTCCACCATCATCTCGATAACTTTTCTTCACTTGTTAAGCCATTGGTTTCCCCAGGCAATGTGTTGATTTGAAATAATTGCATCTTAGTAGCGTCCTGGAAATTGTTGTAACTGAGAAAGGCCTAAGGTGGAGATATGTAGTGCATAAAGTTCAAGCTGTTAAGTTTAAATGTTCCACAGTTAATGATTTGAGGCCTACGGTTGTAATGTGTAAAAAGTTCTTAACTTAAAATGTTCCATAGTTTATTATTTATGGACACTAATGAAGAAGTTAACCCAACTATCTATGATCTTTGGATCTATTGGACAAGTGACATTAGCTTTTTAATTTTATGAATTGCCTTTTGTTGACTGCTAATGTTGTTGATTCTTGATGCCAAAGGATTTTTGGTTTCTCGTCCTCTTCATGTTGCCCTCACCTTGCCATTGTCATTTGTTGCTTGCTTGAGATCTACCATGGCAACCAAATTAGTTCTTCATAAGCTATCATTTCCGTGATGGAAACATCATCACCACCTTCTCATATATTCATTGTTTGTTTACTTAATGAATGACAGAACTAACTTTATCTTAATTACCCTAATTACAGGGATTTGGTAGGAAATATTCCCCAACTTGAAGTACAATTAAGGGTAAGAAGGTATTCTTGTTGGTGCATTGATCAGAAACATATATACACACACACGAGAGTGATATGTTTTCTGACTCCTCATCCACGCCTAATTTTTGCGATTGAGATGACTCGAGGTGTTTGAAATCACCGGAAGCGCTCCTAGTGATTCCAAGCGTCTCAAGTCGTCACAAATATATATATAGAGAGAGTTCTATTAGCCTGCATATTTTATCCTGTAAAATCATGAGCATCTGCTAAGATTGTCACCTGTATATTATTGATCAAAATATGTGTGATGATGATCAGTGATCAAGATTATGTCATCCTAACAAGTATACATGATTATAAAAGATAAAATGTGTAGGCTATCAAAGGCCTATATATATATACAAGAGTTCTATTAACTTGTACACTTTACCCTGCACAACCATGGACACCTGCTGAGGTGGTCACCTGCAGATCATTGATTAAATATATGTGATGATGATCAGTGATCAGGATTATGCCACCTTAGCAGGTGCACATGGTTGTGCAGGATAAGATGTATAGACTATCAAAGCCCTATATATATATATATATATATATATATATATAATTATACCCCTCGGTCAAAGTTATTTTTTCTTTTTTTTATCTCTCCTTTGCATCTAACTTTTTTTTTTCTCTCTCCTCTTAAATTAAATTATTTTTTTTCCTACGTACATTCAATAACTATGATGCTAATTTTTAAAAATCAACATATGTTAATTACATAGCACCATTACGATGCTGTTTTTGAAAGAATCACACTATCAAAAAATAGTTGAAAACAACATCAATGTGATGTTGTATTTTCAAAAAATATCATATTTTTGAAAAAAAAAAATAACACCAAGTGTTACTATTTTCAACTATTTTTTGAAGATATTATTTTTTCAAAAATAACATCATAGTAATGTTGTGTAATTAACTTGTAATATTAATTTTTAAAAATTAGTATTATAGTTATTATTGAATGCATGTCAGAAAAAAAATTAATTTAATTTAAGTAGAGAGAAAAGTTTTATGCAAAAAAGAAAAATCAATTTTAATAAAGAGATATAATTGAAAAAATATATATCTTTTACACACTACAACAACAATCGAGTCTTATCCGACTATGTGGGGTCGGCTATATGAATCCTTTTATGCCATTGAGCTCTATCCCCTACTATATCATCATCTATATTTAAATAAATTTTATCTTGTTTTATTGTTGCTAACCAAGTCTTTTTTGGTCTTCCTCGTTTGATGTGTGTATTTATCATTGTTTCACATCGCCTAACTGGGGCATTTACTGGTCGTCTAAGTATATGTCCGTACCATTTTAAACGTGTTTCTCGGAGTTTTCCCTCAATAGATGTTACTCCGACTTTCTTTCTAATACTCTCATGAGAGAAAGTCGACAGTATTAATATTAAATACATCTTTTAAATATTCTCAAATATTAAATACCGTTAGCTTTTTGGGAAATTACGGGAAACTAAATAGTTCATATTTATCCTCACAAATATCTTGTAACATTCTCTCTATCTTTTCACAATAATTTTGCCTCAAAATTGGAGACATTAATTACACATCATCTCATCCACTTGGTACACCAAATGCTTATCAACTAATTATTATCTCTCCCTCTGATTACTTAATTAATTCCCTAAATGAAGATTCCCCACACGATTGGTGAGATGTCCCTTTCTTAATTAATCTAATTATCCATTTAAGTAAATCCAAGCACCGGACGTATCGACTCCTGATTCGCCAAGTACATCAAATCAAGAATGACACTCCATTAAGGTTGCATCACATCGACGTCGAGATTCGTGCCATGGCGGATCGAACGAATAGGAGAAAGACAGCGTTGCGGAATCCCCAGAAAGGTCTCCTTCTCTCTCCTTCCGTGCGGTCGAACGTCTACTCGCACTGTGCGTACCCGGAACCATGGTACCAGTTCGATTTAGTTTTTGTTTATTTTTACTTTTTGCCCCTCGAAGTGAGCTGAAATTTCGTACGGAACGGAGGCGCCGCACATTCGAAGCGTCGATAAAAGGAGGCGGCGAGGGAACCCTAGAAAGTGGACGAGGAGGAGGGGAAACCATCGGAATGGAGGCGAAGAAGGGGGATGCGAGAGATCAAGATGCTGTATACTGCTGGTTCGTGTGTCTTGCATTTGTTTGTGATTTATTTTTCCTTTTTATTTTTTTGGGAGTGGGGGGTTTGAAATTTTTTAAGATTTGTTTTTTTTTTTACTTGTTTTGCAGAGTTTGATCGAGAGGTGTATTTGGGTTGACAGAAGAGAGTGAGCACGTAGCGGGGGAGGGCATCATGGGCGTCGGTGCTGTCGTTGTTGCGTGCTCACTGCTCTCTCTGTCATCCCGAGGATCTGCAATTGATGAAAGGACGAGGAGTGTGTGTCCGTCGATCGACAGGAGTTCGAGAAGTTAAGATTTTATTTTATATTATTATTTTGTTTGATTTTTCTCTGTTCTTACTTCGTCCTGGAGTTCCGGTGGAAGGACTGTCTTATCTCTCAACTTATCTTCATCGATGCCATGTGAGAAGTCTTGGCATGTGATTGCAGGGTGTACTTGTTTCCAAATGTGGACTCTTCTATTTCGCCTCTTTCAGAACGAGAAACCAGGAAAAATACAATCTTTGGTGAACTTGGGCGTGCAAGCGTGACTTTTGAGGTGAGCAGGACGCATCGGGGAAATGTAATTTGATGAGCTACACACGGTTCTTCCAGCTACTGGCGGTTGTGCGAGTTTAACGCAGATTGCTCTTCTTTGTCCCCTTTGTTATTCTGCAAATTCATCTCTCTTCATCCGACCAAAAGAAAAAAAAAACTCTTTCCTTACACATTCTTAAAACGACTAACCTTATTTTGTTTTTATTATATACTGGTCCCTGGCCTTCCCCACAGGCACAGTAGTCTACAAATGTGTCCAAGTTGGTAACAACCCATCATTGTGCTTGTTTTTTTTTTCTTTTCTTTTTCGTTTTATGATTCAGAAGCATCCTCTTGTTTGTTCCTAATTAGTTCTATCTTTTGATCCAGGTAGCTGAGAGAGATCCATCACGAGTTGGGTTTCCAGTTGTTTGTTGGAAATATTTATTCACCTGGTTGTTCATTTGCTTCTCGGTTGGATGTCTGTGGCTCTGAGAAAGATCCATGAAACCTCGGTGAGGAGGGCATTGCTTCGGTAGTGGATATTCAAGCAAGATTAATTATTAACAGAACAGCTCAGAGAACATATTTTCTCATTGGGGGTAACGATAAAGCTTCTTGTGGCTTTTTTTCTAGTCATGCTTATAATAAAAAACTAGATTGCTATATGATGAAGTTGTTCTTAATATATAGATCTCGATTCAAATCTTTGCTCCTTGCATGACTGGCCAAGGTATTTCTTATTTCACTCTTCTTGACGTGTATATGATACTCCAAACCTCCTTTTAATTTAATGTGCTAGCTATAAGTTTTTGCATCATCTCAAATACGTTTAACTTTTAGTTACAGTTATCTGTCTAAAATCTTAACACATTTTACATATGTAAAGTTGACGTACATTCCTATTATATGGTGGATTGGTCGTAGAGACTAGACAAAAATTTGAATGCATGAATCTTGACAATGTACAATTTTAGATGCATCATTTGGTCTTAAGCTACATCAGACACCGTCTAGAATATTATTCTGTGTAAATATGGAGGTAAGAAAATTCATAGCTGTTATGATCATATAAATATAGCATTTGTTTAAAATTTTATTTTTTTGTTGATAATCAAGCCATTACTATGCTCATTAATTTTCTGAAAGAAAATAATTTTTGTGGGCCACTTCACTAAACGCATGGAATAATGTGTGGTTTTCTATTGCTTTGCTCTTGAACCAATCTTTTTCTAACATCTCACGATTACACACCAAAAATTTCTTCATTGTCTGGAGATCTCACTTGCTCTTTTATTTCCTTCAATTTAAGACCTTTTTTTTCAAATAATCTTTACCCTTTCATCATTTACAGATTTCATGGATCAATGATTTAAGTTGTTTGTTGGCAAATTTAATGAGTTGGCCTTTCCATGTCTTGTCAGTTGATGTTTGTGGTTTGAGTAATTCCATGAGACCTCGTTGAGGTGGATTCTCATTTTGTGGTCAATATTGAAGCTACATTATTGAAGAAAATGAAGGAAAATCTCTTATCTCTTACTTTAGGGTAAGTTCTTTAATTTTTTGATCGTGTTATTGGTAACATATTATTCCTTCTAACTACGCTTAGATAGACTTACTGAAGTCATTATTTGATTGGTTGAGTGGAAATCTTTGAGAAAGAAAATAAAAAAAAGTATATTCTGTTTATTAATGAGTGCTCCTAATTAGGACGGGTGTGATATGATATTTTGAATTGTTCATACAAAATTATATATCGTATCAAAAAATTTGATATAATAAAAATATATATCGATATCGTACTGAAATTTTAATATACTGAAACTTCGGTACATTGGATTTTTGATATGGTATAAATTCCACATTGTTCATATAATTTTTTTTTTATATATCGCAATTTCAGTACGGTATTGGTATAATATTGAAAGTTAGGGTTAGGACAAAAATGCTAAATGAAGAGAAATAAGAATGAAGAGAAGTTACGATGAAGATCATTTTCCTGTTGGATTAGGCTGATTGGTTTAATTGTTTAAAGGCTAAAACTCAATACAAGACTTTCGGACTCTAATTAGAAAAATAAATAATTTATAAGATAATATATTCGATATTTTGGTATATAAAATATTAAATCTTATATCGATTTCAAAAAATTTGATACAGTATAATATCATATCAAAATTTTTGACATATCATTAATATCGATATGTTCAGTATATATCGATATGATATGAGTGGTGTATCTAAATTCTTGATATTTTCTCCGCCCTTCTACTGATCCAAAAGTTGGCTGGCTAATTATATTACTCTTTCTAAACCATATATCATAGTGGCCTTTTAATTTGCTTTAGAATTTTACATCAAATTATATGTGTAGTTGAATCAAAAGGAATCAAGAAAAAGGATATTGGAAAGTTGGAGATCTAAATCATTGTTTCTTCTTTATCTTTTCAAAATAAATATATTATATTGGATTTGTATGAAACATATATAAAGTGGAAATTATATTAGACCCAATGTTCAGCTGGATGCAGATGCATAAATATCTGTCTTCTCATCCAACCTATATGGGTTTTGACTTCTTTCCAAATCTTTATGTTGATGCATCATTAATTAGGTCTATATATATGTGTATGGTTTAAGCTAAACAAAATTTTCAGAGATATTCTTGAACATTATTCTACATGAACAAAGAATGAAAAATGAGAAGGCTACTATGATTAGGTCTATAAAATAAGGTCTACCTATGGTTTTAACTAATATACAATCAACATATTCATACGGTGATTTTCTACTAAGAGACATTGCTTGTTAGGATCACTTTACATTGGTCTTTTGATTTAGTTATCCTGTGCCATTCTTGCAATAACCGAATGGAAATAGAATTTCAGATCCCATGTTCACTAGTTGAGCTTGTGGTTTTATAACTCTATACTCTTCTCATTGATAATGCTCATGACTGGCAAGAAAACTTCTTTAGTTATGTCATGATTTCGCTTGGTTTGCTTTAACAACGTGGAAGTGAGATTTTATTAGTGGTCGTTCAGATGCTTAGTTAAATATATTGTTATGTAGATCATAATCAATGATAAATTGTTAAATTATGATACAGTGAATACTCAATTTTGTTGCTATGCCGTAGTTTCCTTACTGATGAAAAAGATATTTAGAAGGGTACTGCTAACCTATCATGTGGAAACTTCTAGTAAATTATATCAATAAGACTAGAAACGCATGTTCACTTGTATATATATCCATAACATCTTTTGATACTTTATGTCCTTGCAACCTAGATCAGAATTATCCAGTTAGCTTTAACATGCATGCATGTTCTCTGTCGGTGGTTGAAAAATAAGAACAATACATGATAGAAAAATTGATAAGAGTTCATAAATAGGGCAAAAATACAATACAATTTTATGGATAAATATTGATCAGTTTATCATGTAGTGGTGCCCATTGGGTCAGGCCGCATTTGAATCCTAATTCAATTTTGTTCTGTCTAGATTTACGAGTGTGAAGTTCATGTTGTGTGTGAATCTCTTATATATCCCTATACAACTAATGAAGCCAAATTACATAATATATGACTTATGTGTTTAGGTTGGCCCATGGGCATTATGACATCCATAAGTTTTAATAGTTAATAAAAAAATAGTCTATTTATTAAAGTATTTAGTAAATTATTATTTAAAAATTTATTTCATTTTATTTTATTTTTATGTTGGACCCAACAATTTCAATCATCATTAGGTTAATTTAGGTTTGAGTCTTACCACTTGATGTGGCAAATACATTATCATTCCTCGAGATTAAGATTATTGTAATTTTTTTTCCTTTGCATTCATATCATAATGTAACTTATCCTTTCTTTTTTTTCTATACTTTTTTGTGTTCTAAGAAGTATAAGTGCTCTCTCGAGATGGACAGTTAATTAGTGCATGTAATGTTATCATTATAAGGTAAGTGAGTCAATTCCTAATTAGTAGTCAAGTTTTTATTTTTCTCGATGTATTAATTATTGCTCAGGCTAATAGTCACTTATTATTTATTTACCTTCGTATAACTTGAAGACTAGTTGCGAGGGATGTTGAGATAAATATTATCATTTTTTTGCCATCGTAAGAAATAATATAAGTGATGGCTTAGGAAGAATTATGAGGAGACTTCCAATAAAATAACTTTTGTTTCAATTTTAACGTCATATTCATCCATGGAGCACTCGCTATTATATTTGACTGAAGTTAGGTTGAAGTGAAAATTTTGAATTTGGAAATAATATAAGCATTTTTTTTCTTTTATGAATTCTATTTTTTTTTGTTTATTTATTGTCGTTGGATGAAAATAATAAAATTAAATTCATTATGAATAGCATGTTTATGATTTTTTGTATATCAGAAATTTGGTTTGCATTTAAGAGCATCGTGTATTTGTATCTGCGATTACAACACGAACAAGTCGTTGGAATAGTTTGAATTCAGAAATAATAAACGTATATGCTTGATTTTATCACGATGGTAAAAAGTAAAACGTTTATTTCCAGCGCTTCCGTTAGTTTGTCCCAGGATCAATATGGAGAAAATAAATTACATGACTAATTTATTAATCCGAATAGTAACCAGTACATGAGAGTGGACAAGAATCTAGCTACCGGTCAGGATTTAATTCTCAGACCTCATGATGATAATACTTCATGTATTAATCATCAGTCGAAGACTATTTGATTTTATCATGTTTCATGAATTTTGTGTCGGATTTTGGTTATTTTTAATAATTTCTTAAAGTTTTAATTTTGTTCGTACACATAAATTTTAAAGATAATTCGTTCAAGTCTTTACTCGTTTTGTCTTTGTCATTCTGAGTATGATTATGATCATCACTATCATTATGTTTATTATATATCAACATTATTCTATGATCCTAATCATTAGGACGAACATTCATATAAGAAAGATTCCAAATTTATATAAAACAACTCATACATATTTTGATATTTAAATTATTCGGGATGTTAAATCATTTGTCAGGACTTATTTATATTTTTTAAATTTATTTTGATGATTAATAACAAATTTTGATAATGTAATATTTATATTATAAAAAATTAATTATAATCATTTTCATTATTATCATGTTCCGACATCATCCTAGTCATATAAATTTTAATAGTAATAATCCTTTTAAGTGTTTACCATACTTAATTTTTATCATCTTCATTATTATATGATTATCATCAAATCATCGTGGTAATATGAACAAATCCAACAAAGTCGAAGGGGAAAACAAGGTCGAAGAGAAGAAGAACTGATTGAGCCGCCTGCGCTAACATCACAGCACCCGTGCGACCTCCTCCCCGCCTTCAGCGATCGCCTTGGACGAATCGAATCGGCAGGTAAAACTGCCTCCTCCTCTGCCGTCCCCACTCCCTCGTCGCCGTCTTCTCCATCGCGTGCCAGTATAGTATCTGAGATTTTTATTGCCTGAATGGAGTATCAAATTTTTTTTATTTTTTATAATATCTTATTGTTATTTTAGTTAAAAAAAATATCCCACGCTAATCATTCATAATTTCTTATTCAATATGGATCATATTTTTAATCTTCTATTTAAGGATTTTTGATAGAATCGTGTGATTCTACGATCCGATCTTGATTGATCCGATCTTGATCGATCCGATCTTGATCCCAAATAGATCCTGCGTAGGATCACGATTCTATAAATTATGATTGAATAACAAATAATAATTTGAATAAGGAAAGGAAGAAGGCCGAAGGAACGGTTATAAATAATTGTTACGGATGTGAAAAGAGGAATTGCTATTGTGAAGAGAGGAAACAAAAACTTACTACTCTTATCGCTTGCTATTAGTGTCTAGAAAATGAAAAAAGTTAGTTGACTGAAAAAAGAAAAAAAAAATAACGTTGTTATTGTCATCGAATAATAATATAACAGAGGGAAGAAAGAAGAAAATAAAAGGAGAAGAAAAAAAGAGAAGAAGTGGGAGAAAAAAAAGAAAATAATTTTTTTAAAAAATATCTTAATTTATTTTAAACTGACTAAATTTATTTAACTCATGAACTTGATTTTAAACCGACCAAATCAATTCCGATTTGAACTAATATAATTCTTATTTTCATGCTACTTGATGGATTTAGATCGGACTCAATCCGATTTAAATTTCACATTTTCATTTCGTACTCATTTAATTCATTTATTTAATTTAAAATTTAATATTTAACATAATTTAAAATAAATTAAGAATTCTAAATTTATCATACTAATATAAATGATAGATTAATTTTTGGATCCCTTACAAAAGTGAGCCTACCGCCTCCTGGGCCTCACCTCAAGTCCGCCCTGTCCGTGCTGATCTCGGTTTCTTCGTCTTCGGCTTGCCCTTCCACGCTCGCCACGGCAACAATACCTTTCCTCCTCCTCCGACTCAGTTGTCGTCTTCTCCATCAAGAGATGAAGAGGAGGCGAAGAGTCTGAGGGAGCAGTGATTTGTGTCATCAAATTTATAGGTCTCACAATGAAAGTTCTTCCTAGGAAAAAAATTAGTCTCCTTGGTCATTCGATCCATCTCTAACAGAGCAAGGAAACAGAGTCCCTCACGGTGCTCCAATCTCCACCACTCACTCTTTCCTCGCCTCACTGGGCAAAGCAAAACAGAGTAATCAGAACAGAGTAGAGTACTGCTTGATCAGGAGAGGTCAGAGGGCAGAGCTGCATCGCATTTGCTTGACATCTCTGATCACCTGGGAGTGTGATGTAATTGAGCTCTGTGACATGCAGTGTTTAATCTTGGTGTAAGCTAGTCTTAACACAATAGACAAAGTGTAACTATTTTGATTGCCAAAACAAGGCCTGAATACATGGATTCTTAGCTTCTAATGCTCATTGTGGCAGACATGTACAGCAGACCACCTAGAGCAGAGATCTAAAAGAATTATGGTACCCTCTTTTCAACTCTCTTCACCGTCCTCGCTTTCTGACCATGAGCCTTTAACATCAGCTTTCTCTGTTTTGCCGGCTTCGTATGCCCAGTAACAACGGAGGGTGGATATTGGTGACATTACAGTAGCAGAGGTAGAAAATGTCTGATAGATCACTAGACCACCCTCTGGTAGACCTTGCTCCACCATACCGTTGCACTTGTAAGCGTCGTCGAGGTTTATTTTCCGCCCCCAAGTGCCTGCCAGTCTTCGTCCCCCAAAGATGGTCACCGCGAGTGAGAATTCAGAAGGACCAAAGCACCTAAGAACCCTCTCGACCAGGTCCTGATAAGCCAAGGAGATCGGATCGAAACCCATTGCTTCATAACTAGCATAGCTAAATCCTTCTTCTGGTGTCGCATGGATCGTAGATAGTGCCGAACCTTGAATTCCATTCATTGAATACCCACAGGGATCGAAGTCGAAGTCACATATCTCCATCTCGGGAATGATATCGGAAATCCCCGAGCGGTTTGTCATGTCCTTGGAAGAAGAGGCCTGACCTTCTTTTTCCTGTGAATTCTTGTAGAACACTGATGCTTGCTCTGTGTTCAATCCAGTCATGCACATTTCGAGGGTGACCATGGGGAGCTCAGGTTTCTCTGTGGCATAGTATACATGCCATTGGCGGTTTGAATTGGCAGAATCACTGATGACAGATGCATTACCACCCGATTTCAGGTCTCCGAAGAATTGGTCGAGGACAGCTACTTCCTCAGAGAAGCTCCGGTGGGGAGACGGCTGCGCGTTAGGAAAATTGAAGGTGCCACGGGAATACTTTGCCGATAGGATCGATAGCGAGAGCTCCTCTGCAAGTGCCAAAATTCTAGGAATGGACAGGAGGAGTTTTGTGGTTCCACATGTCTTGAGGATCATCTTGTACGGATATACAAACAAACTCGATTCAGAGAGGACATAGGAATCAAATTCCTTGTTAGAGAGCTGAGAAACAATGGTGCAACGAGCCAAATCTAG
>JBBUKS010000035.1:8839177-8851209 GCA_038050645.1 Hedychium gardnerianum
TTTAAATGGGGTGTTCATTTAACATTAATTAGAAAAGAGATCCCATTGACAAGTTATCAAATGATGACGCCCCCCTTTAACTTTCACCCAGATAGATATTCCTATTTATTGTGATATTTTATTTTTTTCATATTAAATAATTATGTAAATAAAATAAAATAATTTCACTTAAACAATCCTTTCATATCCTTCACAATAGTTGATATATAAATGAATATTTGAGATTAAAATAAAATAAAATACTTTTAATTTTTGTGTATATTTAATTTAATATATAAATGAATGAGTAACTATAATAAATACTTTTAATTTACCATAGTTGTATAATTTTTACGTACATAAAAAATCTTAAGGCAACTTTTTTTTTTCAATACATAATTTTAAATTTTTGATATTTGACACGGTTGCCGGAGCTATTCTCGGCCAGCCATTTGTTGGTCCAATTGACTCGAACCGGCGGTTCGAACCGGACCCAATTTAATCCAACCTTTCCTCCCTCCCCGCTCCACCCCCGATTTCAACTTTGAACGACCACCGCCACGGCCGCGTCCGCCACGCGCCACCATAAATACCTCCTCCTCGATCCCCATATATCATCTCCTCGCCCATTCTCTCCCTGAGCTCCTTCATGCGCTCACCATGGCGTCGGCGGCGCTGATCAGAATTCTCTCCTTGGCGACTTGCTACGTGGTGCTGGCCGTCGCCGCTGCCGGCCACGGCGGCAACTTCTACGAGGACGTCGACATCACTTGGGGCGACGGACGCGGCCAGATCCTCCGCCACGGCCGCCTCATCACCCTCTCCCTCGACAAGTACTCCGGCTCCGGCTTCCAGTCCAAGAACTACTACCTCTTCGGCCGCATGGACATGCAGATCAGGCTCATCTCCGGCGACTCCGCCGGCACCGTCACCACCTACTACGTATAATTATTACGATTCCCTTCGCCTCGTATAGTTCAGAATATTATATTCGATTCAAATAAATCGATCTATTTCACTCTGTAGCTGTCGTCGGACACACAGAATACAGAGCAAACGAACACACACGACGAGATCGACTTCGAGTTCCTCGGCAACGCCAGTGGATCTCCTTACACTCTCCAGACCAACATCTACACGCAGGGGAAGGGCAATAGGGAGATGCAGTTCGAGCTCTGGTTCGATCCCACCAAGCACTTCCACACCTACTCCATCCTTTGGAACCCTAAACACATCATGTGAGACGAGATATATACATCTACAGTTTAATTTTCTCGCCAAGATTTGATTTTGACGGATCGAGCAGGCGTAAGGAGGCAGAGGAGATTGGATTTCATCACCAAGATTTGATTTTGATGCATTGTTTCAGATTTCTCGTGGATGGGACTCCCATAAGGGACTTCAGGAACATGGAGTCCAAGGGCGTGGCCTTCCCCGACCAAAAGCCCATGAGGGTTTACTCCACCCTGTGGGACGCCGAGGACTGGGCGACCATGGGCGGCCGAGTGAAGACCGACTGGAGCAAGGCACCGTTCGTGGCGTCGTACCGGAACTTCACCGTCGACGCGTGCGTCGTCGTCGACGATGCGGATTCGCATTCGGGCTGCAATTCGAGCAATTTCGGGTGGTGGAACCAAGAGCTGGACGCAGAGAGCTGGAGGAAGATGAGGCGGGTGCAGAGGGGACACATGATATACAACTACTGTGACGATGCCGGCCGATTTCCTCAGGGGCTTCCGCCGGAGTGTTGAGGGCGACGGAGAGATCGAGATCGATCGTCCAATCAATTCTTTAATTTGTTCGTTGTTGTGTGTTCATCTGAGGATCGGATGTGTTAATTACACGTACATCGCATTGCATTGCTGACGATGAATGGCGACGGATGAAAATTGAGCAAAGCCCCTTGGAGAAAATCTCCATTGGTGTTTTCTTTTCTTCTTTATATAGTTTAGAAAAACCAAAATTATTATTATTAGAGAATTAAGCTCCATTGGTGTTTCTCATGGGACGAAGGAGATGCTCAAGACAACACTGCCGACAATATTCACGATCGCCGCCGGCGTGGTCTCATCGGTGCACGAAGTATAACAAGGGCGTTCCGCTCATCAATCAATGCTCTGTGCGAACCCCTGAAAAAACTCCTCTGCCTTGTGTGCCTTCGCCTCGAATGCTCGGCAGGATGGTGTTCATCCTATTGATTAGACCCGAGTCAATCCGTCCTAAAATTAATTAGAAAAAATAAATTATAAATAATTATTATTTATTTTAAAATTAATATTAAAAAAATTATGAATAATTATTAATTTAAATAATGATCAAAAAATATAAAAACATAATTATGGGATAAGATTTAATTTTAAATTATATGATAATAATATTTTATGAAAACTTCTCATAATGAACAAATGGTTTGTAAGAAGTATTGAGGGGGGCTAACTAGATCTCCTCGTTAGATGAATAAACAGTCGTCTTCACAGGATGAGTTGATGGCTAGTGCATGAAGTGTTGTCACCATGAGATCTGGGGGTCAAATCCTGACTAGTAGTTAGGTTCCTGCCCTCCCTTAGTCCCTTATATACTAGTCATTATTCGGACTAGCTAGATTAGTCCCGTAATTTATTTTTTTCATATTAATGTTAAGACGGATTGATAAAAACACTAGAGACGAACATTTCGTCTGTTTTTTTGCCACCATAAACAAACTGCCTATCTAACATATTTATCTATCTTGCTTTTTTAGAGTTAAATGAAAAATTAAAAGTAAATAAGTTGGTTTATTATAATTAGACAAGAGATTCTTTCTTAAATGTTCCACATGCAAAGGAATGTAGATCTAGAGTCTGATTTGTATTAAAACTGATTGACAGGTGTGCAAACATTCGTGTGTTGAATTAATGTCGGACTCGTTGAATTGTCCAAGTAGGCCAACTCATATTTTGCCTAATATGATACTAAAATGGTGGTCATTAACTGTGGTTAGTGGTGGTTGCACGATTAATAGTGACCACTAACTACTTTTACATGACTAATAACAACTACTCAGGACATCTTTAATAATTAGAGTTTTAAATAAATTTTATTTTTTGATTTTTAATATATCACATTAATATCATATCAAAAATATAAAAATCTATTATTATTTTCATTATTAAAAAAAATTCCTATAATTTTTTATAATCTTATATTATTAAATTATACATATTTATTTATTATTATTTTTATTGAATATCATTATATATAATTTTCATTTAATATCTGTTTTTTTAGCCCACCCACATTCTCAATTTTGATAAAAAAAAACAATTTTAAAATTTTCCTACGGCTTTTAACAACCATTAGGTGGAGTCATTGAATTATAACATTTTTAATTAATTTATTGGAAATCAAATACACGACCAAAAGCACTATATATACACCATTAGGTAATAATTAGAAAGTTAATTGTGGATGATTATTTCGCTAATGGAGAAATGAAACGGATTAATTCATTAATTCAAGAGGAAGGAGGTTGGATTGGCATCGCTCCACGGGCAGTCGTTCCAATACGCCCCTGCAGCTGCCGACGGCTACTCCACTGCTATGGATAGATCGTAGATCGTCAGATTTAGTGTTTAGTTCGTCTAATAATTATTTAATCTCTATTGAACACGATGGTAAAAGACGAAATGTTTGCTTCTAATATTTTCATCAATCTAACTTAAAATTAATATGAAAGAAATAAATCATGAAAATTAATTTATTAATTAATCTTCATTGAACACGATTCAATTCATTCGCATTGTATAAAATCAATCTAACTCTATATGCAGGCTAATAGTGGGCATTGGAAGTAGTATAGTTAGAGAGGGGGAAGTTAGGGTAGGTAATCATGTTAAGTTGATGGACACAATCAGAATAGATTTATACGTGGACAGAGGCGTGAAACACAAAGTTGCCCTCGTGATTGAGACGGTTGATATTTATATGGATGATTATTTTAATAAATCGGATTAATTTTTAATGGATATAAAATATCTGGTTGGATGTCTAACTTCCTCATACATAAGACCGCTGAACTAGAACAAATATCTCTTATGATTTATCCTCTTCTAAAAAATATGAGGTCGTCTAGAAGGGTCGTTAAGATGACGATTTTATCTTTTGTTCCAAAAGAAAAGAAAGAAAGAAAAAGATAAATCATTTTATGTTTCACCCTTCGTACTTCATATATTAGTCTGTATTTTCATCGAGTTCTAATCCTCTGCGGTCGATATCTCCCCGACTCCGTCATCGACTCCATGCACATGCTCATCAGCACCTTCCGCCTCCTCGTCGGCACCTTCCGCGCCTCTTCTTCCACTGCCTCATATTCGAATATAATATATAATAATTATTTTTATTATTTAATATGCGATCTTCAAATTTAAAATTCGGATCCTTCTCGAGCCCTAATACATGATGGCAAAAGGCGAAACACTCGCCCTCAGCGCCCCCGTCATTCCCCAGCCCTAATACATGATTATATGAATGGTATTGGTCATTAATTGCATTTATATAAACTGCAATTCCTCTTCTTGGTTGTCTCTTTCTTCAACTTCTAAATCCTTCTTTTCTTCTTCCTTTCATCTTTCATGATAATATTTAGATACAGAATTCAATTCACCATAATTAATATGTTCTTAATTGTTAAGAGTGGTTTAACTATTGCAACTTGAGAAATGGATCGTCTATTTAAACTTCTCTGTTTACTTCAAAATGCAGATGAAGAATGGAAAGGATCCTCAGGGAAAGGGATGAGAAAGGCGAAGGAAAATGAAGAAGAAAAAATAAAAAAGGATGGGATTGGGAGAGAAAGGAATCCTTCGATAGCCTGTGACCTATCATTAGAATTCAAAAATTTCTGTTGACTCGATCCTTAATCACCTCAGCTTCCTCCATCTCACCATACCTCGTGGCCCCTTATGCATTAGTCACAGTTCGGGTTGGTTAGATTAGTCCCCGTGATTTACCTCCTCCGTGTTGGTCCTGGGATGGACTGACGGGGGGCGCTGGGGGCGAACGTTTCGCCTTTTGCCACAACAGTGAAATAGTCCATCAACGCTTCCTTTCTCATGTCGGACAACAAGTCGCCTACGAACAATTTCTCCCACTCCAACTCCGATGATGGTGCACCAACGACCGCAGAAGGCAAAGGCAAGGTTTGGGGGGACATCTTTTTTTCCTACTTGCTAGGGTTTTAGCTGTTGGATTTTGTCTAGCTAGGCTTACATGTATTGGTAACATGTGAATTTATGTCATTAAGGAACAAATCTATTAAGTGATCTAATTAAAATTAATTATGAGTTTGTATTATTGGATGTGAGATTTACATATGTAAACCCATTAATCCATACTATTATTATTGATTGGTTTCATTATAAGACATTTGCATTAGTATTAATATATGAATGTTATAATATTCAAATAACGTTACAAACTAATATGTACGAGTGTTATAATATTCTCATATTAATCATGTTCGCTTCTTTGAATGCGGGTAATGAGTAGATTTTATATAATTTTTTTTTTTAAAAAATGGATATAAAAAATAATAATGAATAATGAATGTTAATGTTAAAATGAATATGAATGTGTTAATAAAAAAAATGTTAATATTAAAGATACATGACATTATATTTAAATATATGACATATATTAATTTTCAAATTAATACGAACGTCCTTAAATAGATATGGTCTCCGTAAGATTATATATTCTAATAGATTTCCTTGCTGCTTATAGGTCACCTTAACTCTTATAGAAGACCTACCTCCTTGTTCTTCTCCTTGGATTGGATTTCGTGGATGAGGCGGAGATGATGACAACTGTTCCATTGCATTCAAGTAATATCTATTTTAGTCATCTCAATTTATTAAATTGCCGCTATGTGTTTCGATGTAACTAGATTTGCATGTTTTCTGTGTCATTGAGTTCGTATGATTTATAATTCATGCGGAAAACTTGTACCGTTAGCTTCGAGCAAAGTAACGATGCCCTTGCCCAATTGCTCCCGGAAGGTGATCAGGATGTTATCGGAATTGATGTAGCCGACATCATTGACCTGCTGGAAGTTGAGGCTGTGTCGTGAACTAGCGACGACCGCGGAGAGGCCGATCGTGGCCTCGCCTCTCGCGACAGCCACGGAAAGGACAATTATATCGTGGCCTCGCCATGAGTTTACAGGGAGGATGGTTGCAGCCTCGCCTCTCGTTATAGCCACATAGAGGTCAATCACAGTCTCACCTTTCATGACGGCTATAGAGAGGCCGATCACTGCCTCGCCTCTCACAACGGCTACCACGCTCACGCCGAACTCATTCCGGCCACTGTTTTAATTTGGAATAAGCCAGCAAGCAAGGAGAAAGAATGGAAAGAGTAAAAATAGTAAAATCCGTCTATCAATTATTTTTTATTAAGTAAACAAACGAAAATATCTAATCCACACTTCAAAATAAATAGGACATCAAACCCTATGAGAGAGAGATATGAATTTATTTTAAAATAATTATGATTACCACTTGCCTCAGTTCGTCCATATATAGTAAATCTATCACTATCAACATTTCTAGTCTACGTTGCCTAAACGATCTTTATATAGTTCTTTATTTTATCATTTTTCTATTTTTGTGATTATCCCTACCATCCTTTTAGCTTAGCTTTTTAGTTCCCATGTAATATAACATTTCCATTTTTGTCGCCATCCACACCAACTCATCCAACATTATTTATTACATATTAATTAATATTTTTTAAAAGAAAATTGAGTGAGAAGAGAGTAAGGAATAAATATTCTTTAAAGATAATTTTATAATTTAGAAAATGAATTCTAATAACACATGATTTTAACACACATGTTTTATAATAGTCAATTTATTTATTTTTTAATATGAGACCCAACAAAAAATAGTTAATTACGTTATCATGAAGCACTACAAAAATGACAAAGACGTGAAACATGCATGCCATCTTAATATATTGTGCATAGTTTTCATATCCCAACAAGATTATATGAATTAATTATAATTTAAAGGAAAAAAACAAATATTACTCATAAATATTTTTTTTTAATAATTGCTCAGAGTTGAGTTGCTAATATTACTTATAAAAAAAATAATTAATCAAATAATATCAAATTTAATATGATCGAGTTTTATAAAAAAACTAATATTACTTATAAATATTATATAAGAAGGGGAATGATACACAAAACCAACATTGAATTAATTAATTGAATGATTGGATCTTTAGTTTTTCCATAAGTTCACTATGGTCTAATTCTAGTAAACACTTCATTTTAACTTAAATAATCTATAATTATATATTATTATATAAAATTACCTTCATCTTTTAAAATTATCCTAAAGTTTAAAAGAATATCAAAATATCCCTCTTACGTTTTAAAATCTTTATCATTTTTATAAAAAAATTTATTCAAAAAAAAAATTATGGAAAGTGTTGATCCAACTACCATCTCACTTAATCCTTGTTATTGATCATTCATCTACCACATGCATTGATCTTTAATTCATGATCATCACATGGCTTCCACATGATGAACATGAGCTTCATCATAATTCATCTCAACCACCTTTTTAATTTAATCCATTAATTAATAAAAATAATAATTAAATTTGTTTTAAGTAATAAAAAAAAGGTGTTTTGGTTTAATCTTACGCAAGAAGCTCGATGGAGCCAACGACCGCCACGTGGTCCGGGCAGCTTTTGCCGGGAGTGGCAATTTCGTAGTTTGGTCCGACTTCGAGGGTCAGTCCTTTGCCATGCCTTTACGCGTCCCGATCGATTCATTAATATCGCAACACGTGGAATTTAATGAGGGAATTAATTATTTTTTAATGATTTTTCGCTGATTGATGGACGATTTTGCCCCCGCGTGTTTTTTCATCTGCCTCTCTTCGTCCCGACTATTTAAGGCCTGCGCCTTCGCGCTCCCTCCGCGTTGGTCCACGAGGTGTTCGACCCAATTCCCCACCGCCGAGTTCGAAGCCTCGATTCGCGATCTCCGAGCAGAATTCTCGGCGTCGATGGCGTCGAAGGTCGCTGTCTCAGGCGAATTGCCGGTCCTTCCTCCGATCAAGACGGCGGCGCCGATCCGAGATAAGCTCCTGGTCGTGGGAGGCCAGGACTCCCCTGGCGACGGTGGCGGAGACGAGGAAGGGTGCGTCACGCCCAAATCGGAGGAGCACTATCTCAAGCCCCTCGCCGTGTGCCCGCCAGCCCCGAGGAAACCGAAGCCGGTGAGGAGGGCGTCACCGGCGGCGGCGATCGACTCTAAGGTTCTCCGCGCAGTGCCCCGAGACCTGACCTCCATCTTCCTGGCTCTCCCTCCGAAGAAGAGGATTCGTATAGCTTGATCTGATGATAAAAGCCCCTTTCTGCTCGATACGAATCCCTAATTTTCTAGTGTGGTACAAAATCGATTTATTTTTCCAAACTTTTTTTTCTTCGTTCGGTAATTCCCATATCGCTTTGTATAAGTTTGACAGAAATTGTGCTCCATACCACGCTTCAGTGTACAAATATAAGAATCTGTTCTTCATAAGGCTTCATCGTTTCAGGATCTGAATCAGATTCCCAAATTTTTGCGTGGTCTTGTTTTAAAGCCGTGAATTTTTTCCCTTGTTCCAAGAATGAAAATTGCATAAAATCTGCAGAAATTATGTTCTTCATATGGCTTCATTTTCAGTAATTCTTCACTCTGTGATCTTCTTCGACTATAATATCAGATTCCCAAATTCAGCCGTGTTCTTCTTTCAAAGTTGTGATTTTTCCTCGTTCCAAAGACGAAACATTGCACAAAGTCTCATAATTATCTCAAAACTGTGAATTTTCTTGTGAAATCTAAAAAAACTCCCACAGAACCCGTTTTCAAACAACACTTCTGAGTTTTGTCTGCAGATCTAACAATTGCAGGGACAAAATTCTCTCCATTTTGTGAATCACACTTCGCCTTGGAGCTAAAGAACAGAATAAAGTTACTGAATCTCTGCTGCAGTTCTTCCTGTCAGATCTTTTCATGTGGTGGATCCTGAAGCAACCCTTCCATTCTCACTTCAATGATTGACAGCAAAATTTCTGATAACAGTCCTGCAGACATTACTGACATGAACAGGACGGCACACAATGCAGATCCATGGTTAACAAGGAGTGTCTCGGCCTACAAGATCATAAATCTGTCCTCCACACAGAGGACAGCAACTGTTTGTTTCAGTCTCACAATGAGCAAATGGAAGGATTTAGAGCTTGTGGAAGGAAGTCTTGTTTTGGAAGGGATGGGCACATGGAAAAAGGTACCAAAAAGCTGCATTGGACTGGTGGCACGGATTCTCTACAGCTCACTTCATGTCTTGGCTTCCAATCCAAGCTGTGTTTGGTGTAAAGGAATTTCTGACAGAAAAGAAAGAGAAGGCTCTTCAAGAACCATGGTTGGTATTTATTCTTTTATTTTGTTTGTTTGTTGATTGCTTCCGTTTCTCCATTGATCCAAAAATCATGTTGGTGAAGGGAACAAAGGTGGTAAAAACTAAAGCTCAGTGAATTCTTTAGCAAAGAAACAAAGGTTACATACAGTTCTTGTTTCTCTTCTCAATTTTTTTTTTGTCTTGTAGTGAAAGTGCCATAAAGTAGATAACTTTATTTGTTCATATGCTTATAAATTATTTTATTGGAAATAAACATCCACAAGAATGCTTGGATAGATAGGAAGAAACATTAACAATTTTTGATCTCCCACTCCATGTGCAAATGGACAAAAAATATATTATTATAATAAACCTTGCACTTTGACTATCTATACTTGTTTGTGTCCTACAAGTAAAAGATTTCATGGGATATTTGTAAAGAATATATATTTTGTTTGTTTTATTTGAAAATCCCTAATTTTGATGTTAATTTAAGATGACTTTTTATTGATATTAACATTATTTTCCACTACAAGTTAATGATATTTAATATATTTGTGGGAAGAGAAAGAGACATAAACAAGCTTAAGATGAGTTAATTTTGATTAATTTATTGAGCCTAAAATACTAATGAGCCATCATCTCATCTGTTAAAAAAAAATATATATTATATATGCTTGATATCAATAAGTGTTTAGTGGTTCGAGTGGAATATGTTTGTTGTTTGTTAATTAGAGATTGTATTTGAAAATGTCATAATATAAAAATTTATAAATCGATGGCTTAATTATTTTTTTTTAAAATATAATAATTTTAGATTCATGTAGCTTAAATTTTACATGGGAATTTAATATTATTGCTAGTGTGTTGATTGCTTGCTATGTATTTACACTTATTCTTTTTGCATAATAATTTATGGGTAAACTTGAAAAGTTTATATGCAAAGATAATAATAAAAATTTAATATATTAAATAAATTCTAGATGATTAGAAAATTAAGAGAAATAATGAATAAATAATTACTCATAATTTGTAATGTACCATTGATTTGATGGACGAATCATATAGATGACAGTTATTGATGTAATATTTATATTTACAGATAAAAAAATAGTACTCATCTAAAATAGTACTTGACTTATTAATTATTCTTATTCTTGTAAAATTTAAACAACATAAAAAAAAATTATAGATGCTTTTGAGATTCAAAACAATTTATTCGTCTAAATAACACTTAAAAATGAAGTGCGTACTAACAAATTTTACCTAATTAATATCTAAATTCAACTGCAACTATAGAAAATAATTTTTAAATTTAATTATTTAGAAAGTGTAAAGCAATTAGGATGATTTAAAAAAAATTCTGCTAAGATTTTAACAACTTTTTAAAATGTCATTCAAGATTTTATTATTATAAAATGACCCTCCATTTGGAAGGAGTAAAATATGCAAAATGACCGATAATTTTAGGGGCTATTTTGAAAAACTATTAAATTTCGGATAGGCTGATGATTATCCATTTAATTTGCGTATCCGTGGACGGTGAAGCTCGTTTCACAGGAAAGGGTGAAACGCTTTGGGAAACGAGTTTGGCCTGCTTTGTTCCTTGCCTCCTTCCTTTTTGTGTTCCTTTATAAATTGTCGTCTACTCTTCTTCCTTTTTCTCTCTCACCGATCGCCATCGGGACCAACGATTCTTACCGAGGGTTGGATCTCCGCCGTTCCTGCAGCTCAGGACTCTCCCTGCCTCCGATTTGCTGCCGGTCACGGATTCTTCGATCAAAGAGGCGCCTTTGAGAGGATTAAACGAGGAAGAAGCAGTAGGCGGCGGAAGGAGTGAAAAAGATGTCGCCTTTGGAGCTTCCCACCGTCGACTTGAAGGATCGCACGGGCAGCTTGCAGGGTTACTTCCATGGCGAGGAAGCGGAGCCGGCGGCGGTGATGCGGAAGAGGGACCAGCTCTCTTTGAATAAGGCGGCGGCAGGGGAGAAGGAGGAGGAGGAAGCGAGTTCCTCTGTCGGCTCTGCTTCGTCTTCCTTCTCTGGTTCAGCGCACGACGAGGAGGAGGAGGAAGAGGTGGAGAGCAAGCGAAAAGATGGGGGTTTGGTGTCCTTGGATTCGCTGGGAGACGCGATTCCCGTCAAGTAAGCTTCTTCTTCGATGGATCCGGTTGATCGTTAATCGCTCTTCCCGAAATCGATGGACCTAACTGCTTCTTGCCCTAAATCGGAGCAGGCGAGGACTGTCCAATTTCTTCTCGGGGAAGTCCAAGTCCTTCGCTATCCTCGCCGACATCGCCGGCACCTGCTCCAGGGACGTGGCCAAGCAGGAGAACCCCTTCAACAAACGCCGGCGTCTTCTGCGGATGAGCAATACGCGGCGGGCCTCCTACACCTCGTTCCTCCGCCCGCCATTGCCACTGCTCCTGCCGCCTGCGCACGCCGTGGAGGGGGAGGAAGACGAGCAGCGCCACCACCACCAGGAAGGCGGCGACTTGGGGCCGTTTCCTCACCTTGGCAGCGGAGGCGGCCTAGTCGGAAAGCGGCCATTTCGATCGTCGAGGTGCTTCTCCCTCTCCGATCTCCAACACCCCGCCTAGTGTTTGTTCTTTTACCC
>JBBUKS010000035.1:8855847-8908245 GCA_038050645.1 Hedychium gardnerianum
AAGCGGCCATTTCGATCGTCGAGGTGCTTCTCCCTCTCCGATCTCCAACACCCCGCCTAGTGTTTGTTCTTTTACCCAAAAATAATATAAATTGCTCTCTTTATTTGAATAAATAGTTAAATTAAATATCTAACCTCAATTTATTAAGACAAAGGAAGGAGGGAAAATTTTATATTTTAAAAAATGAATGATAAAAAAAAAAAAACAAAGCGTGCTCCTACAAATTCATCAACAATGAAATTCTATTGTGTCAGAACAAATGCTCTCGTCGTCATTAGAGTTATGAATAAATTAAACGTTTATAAATAAATTTAATATTCGATTTAATAAAAATATATTTATATTCATTTAATAAATAAATAAATTTGAATATCTTATTAAACTAAATAAGTAAATTTGAATATATATGTGTTCAATTCATTCGTGAATAATATTTATAAATTATTTTCATTAATAAAATACTTATTAATATATTAAATAAATATATATATATATTTTAAAATAAATCAAAAAATTTAAATTATTAAATTCAATAACTAATAAAATTTTAAATAATAAAATAAATTTGAATATAAAATTTGATAACATTTAAATTAATCAAGCTCAAGTAATTAATTTTAAATTCATAAAAAATAAATCAAGTTTGAATAATTATTTCAATGACTTAATTCATTTTAAGTTCGACTTGATTTAATTTAATTATTTTATCTAATAAATTTGAATAACTCAAAATTAGCTTGACTCGACTTATTTACAATTTTATTCATGATTTATTCTCTTTTAGAGAAAATGTGAAGCGTCTTAGAGGGGAGCTAAGATGATGGTTAGACTTTTTGTTCCAAAAGTGAAATTTTAAATAGGATAAAAATGTACTAATAGTAATGAGATTTTGAAAATAAGATCTCTTTTTCAAATGCAAGTATGTAGATAACATTAATTAGGTAAGAAGGATAAAATCGGAGAATTGGACTACAAACAATGAGCATTTTGTGTTTTCTTGATCTTATCCACAAAGAGCCCTTAGTTTAGGTTTATCTTTGTTTATTTTAATTTTCAATGAATTTTAAATATATTTTTAAAGTGATTATCCATGAAAAATAAAGTGGAAAGTAATTATTATATGTCTTTTATTTATTTGATTTATTGCCTTATAAAAATAAAAATGAATGTCAATTACGAAGTGCAACTCCTTTTTTCCTTCAAGGAAAACGGCAAGTCAATAGCAATTTTTCATTAATTATTTGTGACACGTGGCATTGTATCCAATTATGAAATGAGGGATAGAAGTCAAAATAGAGGAGTCAACGTCAACCCGGTGGTTGATACGTAAGAGAAACCCAATTATTTCGTTTTTTAGATAATTTTTTTTTTATGCAACATAATTACAAAATCAAACATATTTATAATAACTTTCATATTTTTGTTTGACTTTTTACGTGGCAGCTGGTATTAATAGTGACGATGATGATAATAATAATAATATTAAAATTATAATCTAAAAAATAGAAATAAAAGATGGAAAAAAGATAAAATGTCATGGATTTGGAGATTAAAAAACACTAAATCTAAAATTTTATTTGAGCAACGTCTTACGTCTTGGACAAGCAAAATGTTAAAAGGGTTTCTTAGGGGTTATTTTCGATATTATTAATCGTAATTTTTCAAGCACATGTCGCGGACCAGGAATCAAGGGTTGCTTCTATGGACCCAACTTTCCTCGTCAATTTGAATTATATAATAATACTAGTGTGCTTAAGAGTCCATATAAGCTCTAAACTAGTCGTAGTCTAACTTAAGTCCATGATTTTTTTAATAAAATTCTTCAATAGTTATTATAAATATTTTTGTTAAAAAACACTTCAATTATCCTAAATTCTACAAAATCAACAACCTATTATACGAGCTCAACCAATTGGCTATGGGCCATTATATGCACTTCAATCTCTGTAAAAGGCCATTCGGCCCAATAGGTTCAGCCCATCTAAATTTAGTGCCATGGAGAGAAATCACAAAGTAATTAATTTCCTTTTTTTTATAAAAAAATTTAAAATATTAAACAATTTAGTATGTTATTTTACATCGTAATTTTTTTATTTATTATTTTTTAAAATATAATTAATTGCGGCATTAATTTATATGACTTTATATTATAATTTCATTCATGATCACATTATTTCTTCCCCTTCGTTCACCCACCCAGCAATCATCTCTCTCTCAATTACTACCCGGCATCTCCACGTCCCCGCAACCGACATCGCGACAGGAGACAACAATACCTTCCCTTTCTCCTCTCCCCCGTCAATTTTTCCTCTAGGTTGTACTACTCGATTAATTGGCCTATATACTATGCGGACCATACATGATATCCAATAGTCATCCGGGTACAATTCTGGAGCCGTAACGAATATGTGCGCTTCAAAACTAGCGATTAAAGATTGAAGCATCTTACTCTTTGGGTGTGATTAGGTTATCCTTCCCGGACGAATAATAAACGTCCAACTCAGCATAAATGTGCGGGACCCGTTTTTACCGGCTTGCTGTTCTTCAAATTATATTGCTCCGCGGGTAATCCTACCGCTCGGCATTGATGCCATCCTTGTTCCGGTAATTTTAAAAGCAGCGACTCGTGCTCAGTGGCAGAATCGTGAATAGCACACAGTTCCCCGTCCATGTCCGCCATCCAAGCGCGCTCCCTCTGCTCTGCGACAAATGTGAAACCCTAATCGCGTTCCTGTACTCTTCTTCTTCTTCGTCGAATCGTCGTCGTCGTCTTCTTCGCTTTGGATCTCCCCGGATGCAGCGGCGTTCCGAATCGTAGCTCGGATCCGAAGTTTTCTGGAGATCAGGGGCCTCTCGGTAAGTTTGAGAGCTCCAGGTGGTTAGTGGCCGTGCTCGAGGAGAAGAGATAGACGCGACTTATCTATAGATGTTCTTACATTGTTCTACTCCTATAAAGTGTGCTTCATGTGTTTACGGCCGGTTGGTTCTTTTGAGTCTTCGGTTTGTTCTTTTGTGCATAGCGAGTATTGATGCTTGTGGCTTCTTCTAGTTAGTGGCGAACTGGAGACAAAATCTCGCCTTTTGATCCTTGCACGCCTTGCGGGCTCCGTTTCGTCAAGTATGTGTAAGAGCGACGATGTCGACGTGAAGTTCATAGCAAAATAGCCCGGTTGAAGCTTTTAGCGAATTAGCCTAAGTTAGATGCGGTGTGATCGATGATTGTATCATGATTGTTGCAGAGTAGCTGTAGTTCCATGAACCATTTGTTTAATTTTTGACGTCCATCATTAGTCTGAATACTTTTTTATTTTGTGATCCGATGGTTGTATCATGATGGATTATGATTGAAATGGCTATAGTTTTATGAAACATTTGTTTAATCCTGGACGTTCATTATTAATTTGGAACAGTAAGAACACTTTTTCATTCTCTGATTCAATGGTTGCATCATGTTGGTTTCTGATTAGAGTAGCTATAGTTTTGTGAACCATTTGTTTAAATCTTGGACTGAGTCCATCATTAGTTGGCAATAGTAAGAACACCTTTTTCGTTGCAAGGGCTGGTAATTCTGTCCTTGGTCATCATTCCTGTTTTGAATTTTGATCTATTTTTTGATTAGTGGATCCTTCGATATGTTTCCTGGCATGTCCTTTGATGGAGGAGGCATGCACAAAAGTTAGCTAAAATCAAATTGTGTCCGTCTCATATTTCTCCACTTTAGTATCCTGATCTATATTTCTATCCTTAATGCAGAAAGAGCTCATGCCAATCAGCACATAAATGAACATATATATTGGCTATTATTTATTTGTAGATGCCATATAAATTTTAAAGTGAAACTTTGCTTTACCCTGAATAACCTAGAAAACTTCAAATTGCAATACTAATTTCTTAAATATTCTGAAACTGCATGCTGATGCTTCTTATTTTTGTGTGATTTCATGTTTCAGTTGGAGCATTCAAAAATTAAGCTTTAATTGTATAGTCCCAGTTAATAAATTAATGAAGATGGAGCTGGAACTTGCGATCACAGTTTTATTTCTTTTATCATTTCTAACTATTGCAAGTGGGGAAGTATATATTGTCCATGTAGAAGGGGAACCTGTAGTGAGTTACAACGGAGATGTAGATGGTTTTTCTGCTACAGCTATTGATATAACTCAGGAGATGGACATCACCAGGTAATACTAGCTTTCTTACTTGTGCTAATGCGGTACCTCCACCTTCCAGTTTCTGAGTGATGGTTAGTTTCTGAGAGACTGTGTGAACCCTGGTTTCCTTCTCAATTTATCAAGTGTTTCAAATTTCCAGCATATAATTTCATTTAGAACTACTTGCCGTTGTAGGTAATTTGAAATATGTCTCTTGCGTTTGTGTGTCATTGACTAACATGGTCATTTTGAACAAATGTGTGTGTTCGTGTGTGTGCGTGCGTGCTATTTCATCTGTTGAAGATTTCAATTTCATGGCTTAACTCTCCATATAACTAAAGTATCTAGCAGATAATTTTCTTCATCTTCATACAAACAGTGAATCTGTTACATCATATGCTCTTCACCTCATAAACAAGCACAATTCTCTTCTTGAATCGCTTTTTGAAGTTGGGACCTATGAGAAGCTATACAGCTATAGTCATCTAATCAATGGATTTGCAGTTGACATTTCTTCTGAACAGGTAAGTGTCGTTAGATTGTGCTTAAGCATCTGTAATGTCAAACTGTTAAACTAAGATTTACTTTATTTCACAATCACGTGTTTAGATTATATGATCAATTACTTGACTAGGCTGAAGTTCTCCGCGGTGCTTCCGGAGTGAAATATGTGGAAAAAGACATGAAGATAAAGAAATTGACCACTCACACTCCACAATTTCTAGGATTACCAACAGGGGTATGGCCAACAGGTGGAGGTTTTGATAAAGCAGGAGAAGATATTGTCATTGGATTTGTGGATTCAGGAATTTACCCCATGCATCCTAGCTTTTCCGCACACAATAGTGAACCATATGGGCCTCTTCCTCGTTATAGAGGGAAATGTGAAGTTGATCCAGAAACACAGAGGAACTTTTGCAATGGAAAGATAATTGGAGCACAACATTTTGCAAAAGCTGCCATTTCTGCTGGTGCATTTAATCCATCAATTGATTTCCCGTCACCATTGGATGGTGATGGTCATGGAAGGTAAACCACACATAATTGTGCCTTGATTACCAAAGTCCTTGATGTGTTTTATGATGTAGTATATAGAAATGTTGATTGCACTACTGCCCTTTTACTGAGGGATATCTCAGGAAGATCTTCCTGAAGAAAGAAAAGATATTTCCTGAAATCCTAATTTGTAGATTCCCCTGATAAATATTTTACTCAAGCAATGATTTCTCTGTTATTGCCAGCCTTGAATGGAACATTTTCATTCACCTTACAATTAACAGGTTGTTGTAGCATTTTGGTTGGTAACTGATGATACATAGAGATTAAGAAGTATTCTTGTATTAAATTGAATAAAGTCATTGTAGTATTTCCATGCACCGCTTTCCTAATGTCGTCATTTAGTTATTTATGAATTACAATTTGGGGAAGTTGAGGCTTAGTGATCATTGTTTTGGTTAATCAAATCAAGAATTTAATGTCAATGAGGATACAAACAGTTATCTAGTTCTGATTCTGCTTAGGGTGGAGAGGAGTTGTTGCCTTTGTTTTCTAGGATTGAGTGTGTGTGGCTTATGCCAGAACCTTTGGAATCAGCTGCAGCTAACCCTTAATAGATGGGCTTACAACATCAAAGTATACTTGCTTGTTCTGCTTAAGGTGAGGATTTTTTTTGACTTGAATAATTGAAAAAAACACAATCATGCAAGAATTAATTATACATGTCCTTTCTCATTGCTCTTAAGCAAGTTACGATAATTTTGCCTATGGGAAGATCGGCCTTGTAAGTTTGTTTTGAATAACATTTTTCTAGTTGATATTTAGTTGCATGTCAACTAGAACAACTGTAATGTGTTTGTAAGTGAAATGAATGCCATTAGGTGATTTTTCACCATTCAGATAAGCACTCAAATGACCTTGCATTTTCCCATGTGTGATTATTAGGGTGGAACACTCTCGCTTCATGCATGCCTCCTCCCTTCCATCTACAGGTGCGGCCCAACTCTTACAAAAAGTGAAAATAGTCAGAGGCCATATCTTCTCAAAATGAATATCCATTTTGAGTGAAATAAATGGCCTAGGATAAATACAAACTGAGGATGTAGGGTAATGAATATGAACACTCTCACATTGCAACTTGTTGGGGTCAAAGGGAACCTAACACACACTTCACTGCCAAGGCGAAAGGGGCTGAGTTCAACCCAATTCTAAATGACTAGCCATTTGGAAGGAGATTCTCCTTTCACATTGTACTTAAAGGTTCTCAGCACTCTCGTCTGAAGGAATATGGGAATTGAGTGCTCTTGCTTCACAATGCATCAAACAACATTGATATTGCATGCAAAAAGTATAACACAATAGATAATTTATCCTATGCAATCGAACTTATGTTTTCAATTGTTCTTTGCATCTGATGTTTCTGTAAACTTCTGTTTCCATATCTGGTAAATTCTGATTTACCCATCCTTTTTGTTACTAGTCATACTGCTGCTATTGCTGCTGGAAACAATGGAATCCCTGTCAGAATGCATGGATATGAATTTGGAAAGGCTAGTGGCATGGCACCACGGGCTAGGTAAGCTTTTGTAACCTTCAGTGCAAATCATCTTTTAAGTTCTGGTTTCACCATTGAAGACAATATTGGCGCCTTTTGTCAGGATTGCTGTGTACAAGGTTCTTTATAGGCTTTTTGGGGGATATGTCTCTGATGTTGTTGCTGCTATTGAGCAGGTATGCAAGAAAACAGTGAAATTCTTTATCAATTGAACCTGTTGTATGATTTAAGGATATGATGGTACTGCTGAGAATACTATTTTTGGAGAATTTTCATGAGGGGCACTATTTCTCTGAGTTGATATTTATAGGCTTTGGTTATATGATGGGTTTTGAAGGCCTCAACTACTAACAGATTCATCGAGATTAAATTTGTGGTTCTGATACTATTATTTCTTGTTTATCCTCTTCTTTTATCCTTATCTTCTTTATTATAATTGTTGTACTTCACATATATGCCCTTGAGAGCATTAAGGCATTATAATCCTAGATGACGTGTGCTCTCAAACCTTCTTTAGCCAGGAAGGTAATTACTTGATCTTAGAGCTGGCATCGTTCTCTCAGCCAAGGCATTAGCCACTCGTAGTTAATTTAATTACATGAAGTTGCACATTTCTTGTTCTTGCATGTTCCAGTTAAATTTGGATGTATAATAAATCATTTAATCTTATCTACATGTTTTAATTTTTAATTTTTGTACTTGATTCTTGAACATACTTTAAGTTCTTTGAAATGTGTAAAATTGACAAAGCAAAGTGTTTCAAACAGGCTGTTCTTGATGGCGTCGATATTCTTAATCTTTCAGTAGGGCCAAACAGCCCACCAACAACAACCAGATCCACATTTTTAAATCCTTTCGATGCTGCACTTCTTTCTGCAGTAAAAGCTGGAGTGTTTGTTGCTCAGGCTGCTGGAAATGGTGGCCCCTTTCCAAAAACGTTAGTGTCATTCAGTCCATGGATTACTACAGTAGCTGCAGCTATTGATGATCGTAGATACAAGAACTTTTTGACCCTGGGTAATGGAAAAACCTTACCAGGGCTTGGATTATCACGTGAGTATAAGCTATTGATTTTTATCTCATGCATGTTTTTTGCTTAATCATTTATGAGTGGAGCATGTGCTAAATCAGGCTGAGTTTGTCCTAGCTATTTGGAACTGACTACACAAATAGTATCTCTCATTTAGCTCAGATAGGATTTAGATTGATGTTCTTAGGTTTATAGAATTTTAATACTGGCTGTTGAGGCCTAAAGGCCCTAAACAATCCCCAACCTCTTTTATCTGGATTTGGGATTGCCCGTAATTTGCCTAAATAATTCAGAGTATAGTCTCTAGACATTGTTTCACACTATGTAATAATGTAAGGCAATAAGAATGAGATTTGATCTTAATATGATTTGCTAAGTTTTTGAAAATACTGGTTCTAGAATATCATATGCTAGACATGAACAACTTATTCAGAGTGTGTTATTTAATTTTCATAATTTTTTTTGTGTGTGTAATCGGGTATCTGGATCTTACGAGCCAACCAATCTCGGGATGTACGGTCCGGCCCCACATTCCGTACACCAAGTAAAAGCGAGGCTGCTCTTGACGTGGCGCCCCAGCGTCACTCGAACGCCGCATGCATGCGCTGTGTGAGTTTTGAATCCTAGTTGCTTGGGTAAAGCGCACCCAACCCTTATCACCGCATGTCTTTGCATCTACCCTTATCACCACACCATGCCCTGGGGTAGATGCAAAGACATGATGCTGACGATAATTGGTTGTTTGACCATTGGAATTTTGAACTTCATGTTAATCCTTCCACTTTGTAGCTTGTGATAAATGTTTGTTTTCCGACTTTGTTGCTTATGTAGTTAAGGTATTTTTCTTCATTATGTGGGTCTTATATTTTTCTCTCAAAATACAGCCGCCACCCATGGGAACAAGACATTTGATATAGTTTGTGCAAATGATGTGATGCTGGATTCGTCTTTGATGAAATACAATCCATCAGACTGCCAAAGGCCTGAACTGTTGAACAGGAACAAGGTGCAGGGAAATATTCTTCTGTGTGGATATTCTTTCAATTTTGTTTCTGGAACTGCATCCATCAAGAAAGTGTCTGAAACAGCAAAAAGTCTTGGGGCAGCAGGCTTTATTGTAGCCGCTGAGAACTCTTATCCAGGTACCAAATTTGATCCTGTACCTGTTGATACTCCAGGGATCCTCATCTCAGATGTCAGAAAAACACAGGTATTAAATTTCTTTTATTCTTGAAAGTTGAAATTAAATGTTTAAAGAGTTCTGACCCTGCAAAAACGATCCCACATGATTTTGAAAATGCACGTTGTATTTTCTTGTTGATGTTGGTACTTACATTTTAGTTCTGACTCCATTCTTTGGAAGGCTTTGATGTTATTTATATAATTACTGAATCCCACGGTTTCCCATGGTTTACTTCAATTTCAGTACATTAGTTAAAAATCTTTTCACTGCGAATTCAAAATTGAAATTTGATGATGTTCACACGCTAAAAGGACCATTTCATGATGGTGTTTGCCAATACTTTCTGACACAATCCGTGTAATCTTAGGAACTTATCGATTACTACAATGCTTCCACAAGAAGAGATTGGGCTGGTCGGCCTACTAGTTTCCAGGCAACTGCCAGCATTGCCAATGGTTTGTCACCCATACTCCATAAATCAGCCCCTCAGGTGGCATTGTTCTCGTCAAGAGGGCCAGATGTTAAAGATTTCAGCTTTCAAGATGCCGATGTCCTCAAGCCCGATCTACTAGCTCCTGGCAATCTCATTTGGGCTGCTTGGGCGCCAAATGGGACAGACGAGGCTAATTATTTAGGCAAGTATCCAACTTAAACTACAGTCTTCTTTATCTTATATATAATCCAGTGGTTTCATGTTTCATTGCTGCTCAAATGGAAATTTATGTGGAGTAAGAAATATATTTTTTATGTGAAAGGGCCAATTTTTAAGAAACTAGTGGTAAGGTGTGGTCTGCCGTCTGCATGTTATTGATTCCTTCAGAATAATAATTATTGTTTCAAAGTCATGGATTCCCTAATTCTACTCAAAATGCGCAGGAGAAGGCTTTGCTATGATTTCTGGCACAAGTATGGCGGCTCCCCATATTGCTGGAATTGCAGCTCTCATAAAGCAAAACAATCCACATTGGAGCCCAAGTGCAATCAAGTCCGCGTTGATGACCACCGCTTCGACTCTGGATCGAGGTGGTAGACCAATATTAGCACAGCAATATTCCAGCTCAGGCATTATGACTTTTGTGCAGGCTACACCATTTGATTATGGGAGTGGCGCTGTTGATCCCAAAGCTGCACTGGATCCTGGACTTGTCCTAGACTCAAGTAAGTTGATCTTTTAACTATATAACTTGACAGTCCAGTAGCTTAATCTAGGTAACAGCAGTTACTTTTTGAGTCTTAGATACATACAAATAATTTAGAGGCAATCTGATTTAGCCACCTGAGATGCTTGAAACCATCTGCTAAGGTTATGTAGCCAAGGTTGTCCTTCTAAAATTCTAAAAGAGCTATGGGCTCTTAAATAGTCAATGAAATTGAATCGATCTAAGCTGAAATTATTTCACACTTTATCGATGTTAACTATACCGTAACGTTTAGAGGCCTGCCTTAGCTACCTGATGATGTATCAGCTACATAAGTCTACCTAGAAGTTTGTTGAAGTCATCATCATTGAAAATACCATTCAGATCATGGTTGGAATCTTTCATCAAAGTTTCCCTGGTATTATCGCATCTTCTTAGCCTGTGCATGGAAAGCATCTCACTCAGTATGAACAAGACAATACAAGATTCGAATCTACGATACTCGCCATTTACAACTAGGTCCTTTATATTTTACTGATCCTCCTAATTCTGAGCTATACATGTTGGCAGCTTACGAAGACTACATCAAGTTTTTGTGCTCAGTTCCAGGTGCAGATCCACAAGAAATCTCAAACATCACCAACTCCCAATGCAACAGCACCCGTAGTCATCCGGCCGACCTGAACACTCCATCGATCACCATCTCGCGCCTTGAAGGAACTCAGACAGTGAAAAGAAGAGTGACAAACATTGCAGACACCGAGACTTACATCATGACTGCGAAAATGGCACCGGAGATCGCCCTCGAAGTCAACCCGCCAGCCATGACAGTGCTCTCAGGCGCCTCCCGAGATATCACTGCGACTCTGACAGTCAGGTCAGTGACCGGTGAGTACAGCTTCGGTGAGATAGTGATGAAAGGAGACAAAGGGCACAGGGTGAGGATTCCAGTGGTGGCAATGGGCTACCGTAGCTAATTTAGCTGGTATTTTGGTGTTCTTTTATCACTAGAACTTACGTTATTTTTTATATATCGTATAATAAATTGCAGGACATTAAAAAGTTGTAAATTTTTGCTGGTGCTTATGTAGTTGCTATTTGGTGTCGATCCCATGATTATTTTCATGAAAATATCAGGTTAGTGATGGTTATAAATAGCTTAGTAAAGTGCTAAGATTGCTTCCATACCTTCTTTTCAGCTTTTGGATTTGGTATTAGGCATTTGATGAATGAAGATTAGTTGATATGTATTATTTAAAAGTAAAGAAAATTAACATTGTTCCTGATGTAAAAAATAACAAAAATCTCATTTTGATGAAAGGAGAATTTTAATGAAATATTAGTAGATTTTTTTATTCATAACTTTATCATAGATAATATAGAAGTCAAATAGTTAAAAAGAAGTTTTTTTTCATAAGATTTCAATAAATTTGAAATTAATATCATTGCTCTGCATGAAATCTTCCATCGAGATTTTATGCACTCAGTGCACAATTTTACCTTGCTCCAAACTCCCCTTCAAAAATTATCTTCTGAAGAATAAAAAATAAATAAATTCAAAACAAGTTTCCAAGAATTCTTCATAAATAAATGGGAAAATGATGTATGTTTGTAGGACACTTGATGTGTCAAATTATTCATTTGCAAAAAGTAATAAATAAACCAGTTGAGGCCCCATACAAATTCTTCATGGACAAGCAGGAAAAGTTGTAGGTAGGTGTGTGAGACACTGATTTGTATTCCTGTGCAGTAGTTTTGTAGAACACTTGATGAGACCTTGGATATGAACTCTGGACGGTGCCATTCTGAAGAGTTCGACGCTTTCTTTTATTCATCACTTGAAACAGAAAACTTTCGAGGCTCAAGCATGAGCCTTTTGGATGGTGTCGATAAGGCATTTGAGAAGCTTTGTTTTATTCGTGACTTGAAACAGACACTTTCGAAGTTCAAACATGGTTCAATTCGAACTGCTCCACCTTTTGAATTTTGAAACCTCTTATGCAGATTTCTTCGGGGTTGGAGCTGTCTTTGTGATCGACGGGCTGAAGAACCCATCCTTTGTTTTGAACGGCACCCGCCAGTTTCACCTGCAAGTTTCATAAATAAATTGGATGAATCACTCTTTTGTTTTTGGACATTTTCTAAAGAATTTTGTCATAGTTAAAAAAAAAAACAACCAAAGAGAAATACCTCTGCTTCGTTAGCGATTAAAGTTCCGTCCAAGGAGAGAGCATCGAGGATCACGTTAGAACTATTGATGACCAAAGTGGATCTTTGTGATACGGAACATCTCTCATTAACTTTTCTTTTCACATCGCTAAATGTCAATGCCCATTTTGGACTCCATGTTATGCGCGGCCAAACCTCTACTTCTTGCCCATTGAAGACATCGGTAATGGGATAAGCTATCCGGACTCCCGCCTGAAAAGTATGACTTGAGAGCTTAGACGGCAAACAATTATCTAAATATGATATCAATATAACCTCATTGCCTTATCAGCTAGTAAGTTTTTAGTCATTTTGTTTTTATATATATTGTTATGCTTTTGTTCGAGAGAGGACCTTTTCACTAAAACTGAAAAACACATGCAAAAAGCAAAAACAAAAAGTTTATTGAAAAGGTTGGCATAATTTCAGATGAAAAATAATGGAAAAGCAACTACCTAAAGTAGGTCTGCAAGGATACATCTATTGAGCTACTCTATCGCTGATACATCGATTTGATTCCCAAAACACATTTCAATAAAAACATACCATATAACTTGACATTCTCTAGACTCGAGAAAATCACAAATAAATTCTAAATTCCTGTAAAAATTCTACAGAGAAGTACCAAGTGAAATGTAAGATTGGATTTTTATGTGATGTATGCAAAACGTAAACAAGAAATCAAACCTTTTTGAGAATAATGCTGTTAGCCTTATAAATAGCCATCTCACCGCTTGTTGCACTGTGATATGGATTCCCCTTTGGCACCTAAAAAGGACAATAGCAAAGATAATCATTGTTTCTATCCATAAGAAGTAGACAACAAATTCTAGCTTAGAGCTCTAAGCCATAACAAATAACTAGTGCATGCCGTTCCATAAAGGAGCAACATTCACATGTAATCAGCATAGGTAAATCATCGCTAACATGCTGAATCAGAAGCAAAAAGCTTACAATCATACAATTTAAAACAAACTTTTGGCAAATGTATTGCCTGTTGTTTCGTTGACCCTAATCAAATGAGATGCATATAAATCCTCTTGGTATTTATCAGCAATAAAGATAATGAATGAAATTTCATCTGGTCATTTATAGAAACAAAATACTATATGAATTTTCCATAAAGGATTCCATAAAGCTGATTTCTTGGTAGTTCATATCTGCAGATGTGGAAGAATTACAAGTTGCTACTGATGTTTGACAAAGGTGTAGTAAAAACTTATGGAGACAACTCAGCTTGCTGCTCGGCCTACTAAACCGCAGAATCACAACGAAACAGATGATGAAATTTATTGCGTTAAGGGGATTGGAAGGTGATTTTTCTTGTGATGACATCTGACAATGAGGTGGCATTTCAACAAAAAGGACTCACAGTGACGAGGAGATGTTATACACACTAACAGAATTACAAAGACTATATGCAAGTGGGCTCCTCGAGGATCAGCGGTTATAAGAAGAGAATCAGACTGTCGATATAGTTGCATATGGGTATGCGAAGGAGTTTGACAGCTGTAGCACATATCAAGTTAGGTAAGAGTTGAGCACAACTTGGTTCAGCATCTCTTAATTGTAAGCAGCTGGAATTAGCAGCAATGTATTAACTTACATGCTAATCCATGTTAATGGCATTGAAAGTATTGGGAAGTCTTGCAGCTAAAAGAAAAAAAAAATTAAAATAAAAAGAATGAGGTAGTAAAAGAAGGATTTGCAGGTGATGTAATAGGTGAAGCAATTGTCGTTCAGTTTTTTTTTCTTCATCAACCTGAATCTGAGAAGGAATATATTTGAACTAGATGTCACGGAACATCTTTCGAAAGCATATGTGAAAACATTGAAAAACATCCCCTACACAGTTATATGAAGGAAAAGATGTAGCATGCCTTTTAAGATGTTTTAATTTCTAGATCTGGTCCATAAAGAACCCCATGTTTTTTCTCCTGATGTGGTTTACAATGGTGCATGTTATATTCTTCTTGTTTGGCCTTGGCAACTCTTTCAAGTGTCAATAGCCTTATGAAAATATATGTTTCCAAACAGGATTCTTAGATGTGATCATGATTACTTATAAATGATAAACTTTTACTTTGTGATTACCTTCTGAGTCACTGACCCAATTTGATGATGAATTAAACAATTCTGCAGACTTATATTATTCACATTAATAGAACCCAGAAATATCACATTAAGCAGAAAACAGTGTACCTTAGCAGCATCCTCAGGGTTATTCTTCACTGGTGCATAAGCGAGCCATGTATCCATCACCTACATCATCAGAAAATATACGATTACAATAAGTTCAACTACCTCAAAAATTAAGGGTAACAATCAGTTTAATGTGGAAAAAACATAAAGATATGACTATTTCCGTGTTTTCAATCCACCAAAAGTGGAAATAATTTTTGCTAGAAAGTATTCAATTTACCTAAATTTGAAGAGAAACAACATATGAGCTCAAATACTTACAATTCCTATGTAATAAACTCATTTCTTTCAAGTTTAATCACTTTGAGGTTGAGAAAAATCTAAGGTGAACAAATCATATTTCTAATCCTCTTAAAGTATGCTAAGCTTAGCTAAATATTAAGACTTGTATGTGAAAACATTAGAATGTGCTATACCTTATAGTGAAGCAATTAACGGGCCTATCCACCACCATGGGTCACTGTTTATCTTTCACTTGTCTAAGCCTCATGCAGGCCATCCAATTAGTCCGGAATTTTCACTGTGGAACCTACATTTGAATATCACATTCGCCCTCATTTAAGACTTATCTTCTCACTTCATATCTCATAATCATCCCTAATGAGCAACATGGCTTACTCCAATGGTGGCTACACCACTATGAGCAGCCTTTCCCAATAGGAACACCTCAGCAGCCTTCTCTAAATGAGATAACCCTTCCACTTCTCAATTCCAACAACTACAGGACTAAACATAAACTTAAATAAATAATAGTGCATTCACACAAGTCTCTCATTTGCTCACAATTTTTCATGTAGAACCAGTCAAGAGATAAAGTCTGATTCATAGCTCACAATCATACCTAATTAGGCCTATCTGAGCTCCAATAAGATGAAAATGCTCTGCTAGCATAGGCGACATTTTTCTGACTTTTCAAATGGATCATCTCAGCATGCACTTGATCTCACCAAATTGAGAGAACCATCTTGTTCATTTGTCGTGGATGTTGCTCCAAAATGCTTACCCTCAACTCATTCATCAAATCCTCTTAAAGTCCCTCATTAACAATCCATAACTTCTCATGAGAGAGTGGATTGGATGTCACACAATTCTTCGATATAGGTTATGGACGAAGAATAAATAGGACGAAGATTATTCTAAGTAGCTGATCAGTAAGTTTGACAAACTAGATCACAATCACATTGGGTTAATTTTACAAGAGAAAGTAAATCAAAATGCTACAACCCTAATGTGTAAAGGTGAATAATCATGTGGAACACTTAGCAAGCTATTATCTGAAAATGCTATTTATTAGGTAACAAACAAAATCAAGAGTTATATGCTCAGTATTTGAAACAAAAGAAAATGTTCACTTACAGTGAAACCAACCCTTGCTGATGGAGATAGAGACTTTGGATAATCTTGCATCATGCACTCCAATCGAGTTGATGATTTGAAGGCAGTTTTTGTGGAATCCTGGTATCTGATAAACAAACAAGTTACAACTAATCATCACATAATTTCTTCTTTTTCCCCTTTTCTGAGCGTATCTACATGAATCAATAATCAATATGCTATTACAAGAAAATCAGATATAACACTGTATATGTATTTTGAGTATTAGGTTGATTGATCATACAATACGGTAAATTCAAAACTCGAATTGTGGAGAAAAGTTATAAACTAAGATTTTAAGATAACTAGAAGTAAAATGGAATATATGAAATATAAAATTAACAAAGTAGTTGGCACACATAACTAAGCCAAATTCAACTAGAATTAAGTCAAAAATGTAACATTGTGCTAACAGGTAGCCAGCACTAGGCACAGTGCATTTCTTCTCTCATTCCATTAGAAGATATAAGTTTATATTTTCAATAAATAAGAGTATCACATCAAAAGATACAAGATCTAAGACTGAATAACAAGTATGAATATGGACCCAATTTTCTATACAAAGATTCTCTGATCAATCAAATGATGGAAGCCAATATTTCATTCTTTCTGTAGTAATTCACAAGGGAACAAAGAATTTACTTTGGATTAACAAACTCTGAAATAGCTCCTCCTGTTTTGTTAAGTTCCTCTATGTATGGCTCAAGTTCCAGAATAAGCTGCAAGAAATAATATTAAATGTCACATCTTTAATTTCATGTGTTCATTTTAAGGAAAAAAACAACTAAAATGACTGAGAATGCCCAAAACACAAATATAATGAAAGGGCACAATGAAAATTATAGGGAAAATAGAGAAAATAAACTATTGTCACCATAGAAGTAACACTTATTGCTGCACAGATATCAATTATTACTCGCATATGGAATAGGATCCATGTAACTGACCCGAACAATTGAGACTCTTATTGCTTGTTGTATTCCAAAGTTGACCAACATAGAGAAATATTCAAGAATATTACATAGACAATTTACATTCAAATAGTCTCGCCAAGTGACTAAATCATAATAATCATGTTGCTTTGCTAATTGGTCATTGCACTCAAACAACCTTGTCATTTTCATGCACAAGCATGGAATCCCACCTCCAATCTGCATGAATGTACCACCCAACTATTCATAATCATTTTGCAAAATTGCAACTAAGTCAGGATATATCATACTCAATTCCACGTTCTGTACTCTGGTCATAACGAAATTAGATAACTAATCTAGTCCATGCATTTGCATCAATTCTAGATCCAAGTCAGTGATGTTCATGGAGTATAATAACTAAATATAGACTATACATGCTGTAAAAAGTTTGAAACTGGTTTGGAATTAGTTGGGCAAATTTGTGTCAATTTTCAGATATAGAAATAATCTGCTTTCTGGTTTAGGCTGTTCTTTTAGTTATATCTTAAGAAAAATTTAGTTTGAATTATCTCTACAAACCCAATAAGCTGAACTGGAGCCATTAAGGGTTGACTTGAAATGATTTTGAATTTTGAGCATTCAATTTAAATTTTCAATTATATTTTGTATCATATACGTCAAACACTAATTATTCCATATAATATTTTAAATTATATTTGGCATCATATATGTCAAGCATTATCTAATCCAGATAATATACCAAATATTTTAAAACAAATATGTTAGGATCAATTGATTAATCGTTCTAAAAAATAACTTAATTATTCCATAATCCAATAACATGTAGTTGTTATAGATATATTAATTGAAGTATTAAACATGATCATAATTATCCCTCACCCTCTAATTATAATTCATAACATGTTCAATAATTAAAATTGATAATTATTTTAATTTTGTATCTCATAATAGTTACTTTGTTTTGATGATTTCAAATTTTCAATTCATGAAGGTGGATTCCCACACACACCCGAGTTATAAATAGTTATTTTATGGAAACAAAGGAACAAAAATGTACCTGATTTATGTTTCCTGGAAACGGAGAAAAACCTGTCTCACAATTCACATCTCCATCAGCATGCCCAGTTGCTCGAAGCAATGGATCCAGCTGATTATATTCCACATTTATGACCATTGACCTCCCTGCAACAATTGTCATTCATTTAGTACAAGTCACAAGAAATCAAAGGAATGTCAAAATAGTACAATTGTTGATCTCTATAGGTGAAATGAAAATTTGAAAAGAGCATCAGTTTTGCTGTAGATTGAATAACTAGAGAAGACTGAAATACCATCAGTGTGAGTAAGCTTTGTTATTCCTCCGATAGCTTCCTTCGCCTTCCTAGGAACAGCAAGAGAATTGACATGGTAACCCTTTGTCACGCTAACTCCCAAGGAAGCTGGAATTGCCTAAATTAATGAGAGAGTGAACAGAAGCAGTTGTTATTGGTAAGACCAACATATACCTAGTGGTGAAGTTTAAATTCACGTAAGTACTGGGAAATCAACCTTAAAGAGTAGCCCATTAGTATCTTGGAAGAACAAGACCCACTTTATGCCTTCTTGTTTCCTAAAATCAGAAAAAAGATGTATTTAGAAAAATTCGACTGCCCTTGAACAGATGAGAGGCAGTGTAATTAGAAGGCAACTATACTTACTGATAGAGGGCTAGCTCATAATTAATTACAAGAAAAAAAGAAGAGAAGAAACATCAAAATTAGATAATTGATAAAATTAGCAAACCATTTATTGAGGAGTCCACTGGAATAAAGCAGTGCATGCACATCGCCATGACCATGAGGCTTTGTCTGGATAATAATGAATAATAGCAGTAAGGAAAAAAATATCTGTGAAAGTGTAAACTTATTCCTCAATCAAGATAAAAAGAAAATAAAGCACATAAATGCTCTAAAAACGAGATTTCATTCAAGATAAGCAACAAAATTTTCCACAAACTAAAACCAAAAGAAGAGTACAACAAAGAATATGGGCCACAGGAAGTACCTGAATTTTGTATTTGTCATTGGGATCTAATGCTAACCTTGCATCATTATCATCTAGGCAGGCTACTTTTTCCTAAAACAAGCATCACAGCACATTCAGTTAAACATGATGAACGCCTACACCATTATCTAAATAACTAATAAATAGTTACTTGTGGCCACCTGCTTAAGTAATGTCACTTGCGTGGATTTCATTCCGAAATAATTGTTTGATTCCAGCAGCTTTATCGTCGGTGCATGAGTGTCATCAGAAGTCATTAGCACCAAAGGAATCTCTGATTGATGTTGATCTACAAAAATTAATAGGATCCACAATAAGCTGCAGTAATTCTAAGCAATCCATAAAATCATATTGAAAAATTGCAAGTTATGTGAAAATAAGTAATCCTCATAATAGCTAATGAATAGTACAATATATAGATTAAAACGAGCAAAAAGAAAAAAAAACACAGATTAGATGATACTTTAAAAAACACTGAGAAATTTTAATATTAATAAGTATTAGCGAGTAGTAATCATGTCTTAACATAGTTCCAATACATATTCTACAACATTTTAGCCAGCACTACCACACCAAGACCAATAACAAAAAGGAAGCAAGGATAAGAATTTGTCATTCAAAATTTTAGAAGAATAGTAAATATAAGGTTTAGCAAATATGCAATGTAGTGTTAGGGTAAATTCCTGATGAAAACACTTGCATGGATGAGAAATTGTAGTAGTTATTGCTCTAAGTATATTGCCATCTACATCAAAAATGTCAATCCAAATTATTTGGAGTTCACTACAAAGATCCTTTCTCTCCATTGAACTCTATGCAAATCCATATTTCTAGTAATATTCAAATCTCGTAAGTTCTTATTATGTAACCGATGTATCCATACTATTCAAATCAAAATAGATTGATGCAAATGATGCATAAAACTGTAAAGCAATTGTATATTTGTAAAAATAGATGCAGAAAGTAGAATAAAAGCATGAGACATGAAGGTATGCCCTTGTTTAGTGTCATATTAAGGTAGAAGGTTTGGCCTAATAAAGTAAGTATATTTCACATTCTGATGGACTAAAGAAAAGAAGTTAATTAAGTTCCTAAAAAAATATTAATTAAATTCAAAGATTTCTCCATTTTTTGTCTATGAAATACAAATCCTTTCCAAGTCTAAAATTTTATGGAACAAAACATCAATTTAGATTTGATATTTTAAAAAATATATATATATATCTGCAAACCTTGTGCTAGTCTACAACTAGACTCCTGCAGAGCTAGAATAGATTCTACGTAGTGCTGAATAAAGCATCGGCCAGTGGTGGTTTCTATGGGGAGAGCCAACTGCAAAAGAAATGAAGCATTTTAAGGATTAAAAATACTAAAGAAATTTGTTGTAGTTTTCTTCAGAAGCAAAAGAACATCTCGTAACAAAGGAATTAAGATTACTAAGAGGTATTGTTTTATATTTACCATATCAGTCAACATAATGAATCCAAAATAGCCGACTATTTAAGCAAGTTAGGCATTATCTCAAATGGCTGGATCAAACAACAACCAAACGAACTGTAATACAATAAGCACATATTCTTATATGCCAGTGCCAGTAAAGCTTGCACATGTTCACCCTTGCAACGTTAACATGCATCTATGAGCTTGCAAATGTCCAAACACAGAGAGCTCGTGTATTTTTATTGCAGACTTGGTTGATTCTACTTAACAAGAGTTCAAGGTCATATAAATTACTTGGTCTTATGATCAAATCAGAAACATATTGATTGAAGCAGGCTATTTGGAATGTAATAAAGTCTATCCATATGGGAATATGAGCTCTTACTTTAATACCCTTGTATCCTAGACGTTCACCAAGGCCTCCTGCAACAAGAACAAATGCTGATTTCCTGGCTTCTTTAATGCCAGCCTCTTCCAACCTGATGAAGTTATCATCACCAAATGTCAGAACTTGTCCTGACGGTACCTGCAAAAGAACACAAGTCCATCAGCCAATTCACTTTTATTTGACACCAACTCATCTCAATTGTTTGGAGCAAAAACTGTTATGTTATCAATAATAACACAGATTTTTTTTAATAATAATCAGACACAAAATAAGAAAACAAAAGATAAACAAGAAAAACAAGATGATCGTGCAAGGCTTTTAAAGCTACCTTTTTTTAATCCTCTATTCTCGTGTTAATGTTATCTTCACCAATATACAAATTGAGCTATATAAAGCTCTTATTACTTTCAAGAATTTCCTATTGTATCATGTGAATTGTTCCCTCACTTCTTTTCTAATCCCTGAAACTAATTTTCATACATTTTATCATAATTTTCCTCACTTTAAATTATTCTTTTCTATTTTTTCAAAATTCAAGCTTTGGTTTATTTCATTTACAATTAACACAATATTGTTTGCAAATAATACACACCAAGGAAACTTATCTAGAATATGACTAGTAAGTTCATCTAATAGTGTTGTACAAAAGGTAAGGCTTTTAAAGCTAAGCCTTTGATGTAAAAGATCAGAAATTGTCAATCGACGATTTGGCATTCGACAAGATCTGCATTGGGTTTGATAGCCTCCTCACCCAATCTGAGATTCAGTGACAAAATCAGTAGGAGGTAATTGGTCTTGACCCTCTATCTTGCCAAGAGTTCTTCCTGTGCATAACCTCATTCCATGTCATTGCAAGAGCAATGGCTCATTGAATTTGTTGATAATATTGATGATGAGATTGTTGTTGGTACTCAACTAAGATGGGGTCTAGAAAATTGGCCATTACTAAGTCCCCTAGTTGTTGAACACCAAAAGGGTTCATGGGGTCATTTGCCCTGATGCAAGTTTAGTGGTAGGGTTCACTAGGGAGGCAATTGACAAGGAGAGGAGAGTATAAAACAGCCTCATAGAAGGAGAAATCGAGTTGGTGAAGGAGAATACACATGGGTCATGGTTGCAAGAAGGAGAAGTTGACCATCAATTGGATGGCAAGTTGGACGTTGTTGTAGATATGGAGTGATGATGGGGATAATAATAGACTCCAACATTATAACTCCATGACTAAATATTGCCATGTGGGACAAAACCTCTATATTCTAACACTTAATTCTAACAGATATGAATGTTAAAGATGAATTATTTAAATACACAAAAGAACAAATACTCACCGAAGGAGTAAAGCCATCGTAGGGATTTTTACCAACTTTTGAATCTGCTAAGAGCCTCTTTGCATTCTGAATATATGAACTCAAACCACCAGGATAACTTGAATTGAGCCTAGCAACCTAAAAATAATTTGTTAAGTGATAGATAAAGGAGAACAGATGAATTTAGCAATGACATTAGTCACAAGAATGAGTAGAAGTTTGTAGTTGACTAATCAATCTGACACAAGTAATGAAATAAAATAAATATCTATAATCATATGCCACTTAATCCCAGAGTCTCTTCTCATATATTTTCAATCTTTTGTTCTTCTCTCCTAGGTCAGCTACATGCTAATTTCAAAAACCATGGGGCATCAAATAAACTTATTTGGATATTTCAAAGAGGTTTTTTTTAGAAAAGTGAAAAAATACAAGTTTGATGAATAAAAATCCACTTCAGTGGCCTTTTGCCATCAGTAATGAATTGACAAGACGTCTCATCTTCAAATTTCATTTTGCTCATGTTTCCGCATGTTTAAGTGAAAGAAATTTATCCACAAAAATTACTTGTATTGCAGACCTGAGTTGTCAGGATAGTAACTGCTCTAAAACAAACTATGGTTTTTGAGAATAGTCTACATGTAGATTAAAGCTCATATTATAAACAGACAGTTTTAAATATGGCCCTTATTAAAATTTTGGCATTAAGGTCAGAGGGATTATGAAATTAATCACATCATTAATACGCACATAAACAGTATAGGACTAGCATAGCTAACCTGCTCAAAGAAATCCTTTTTCTTCCCATCATCAACACCTGGCTCTGGCCAATGCTCAAACAGATGTTTCTGTCCCTCTAGTAGCAACATCTTTGCAAGCTCAATCTAGAGAAGTATGACAAAACAACATGGAAGTAAAATAAGATTTCTGCAATTATTTTGTTAAATGTTAATTAAAATATAAAATCAAAGTACAGAATTATTAAAGGTAAAAAAGAGAGTTTTTTTTGACAGACATTTCTGATGCCTAACTTTTTCTCACCACATTGACATTTTGTTGTAGTTACCAGAACCAATTACTCCTACAGAGGGAGACCATCTAACCTAAAGGCATGGCAAAATAAATACTTTAATTTGCATCAGAGGTATCAGCAAGCTACCTCTGAAGATCCAGGCGGTGCGATACTTCAAACATATGAAGCAAAGCCAGTTAGACTGCTAGGAAGCAGGCAATAAATAATAAATCATGATAACAAGAGCTCAACACAAAATATATATAAAAAAGAACCAACTAGCTTCTATGAGGGATCTATGTTTCCCAATAAATTCTTACATTCCTCGTCAAATCAAAATAACAGAAACTCATGGCCATGGACTGACAAACAATTTCAAATGAGAAAACCTGAGTCCATAGATAACATACATTCTTTCTCAAGGATAATGAACAACTGAAAAACTTTCACCATAAAGACTCAATAGCCACTTTAAAAAGAAATAATAAATAATGACAATAAAAATATATCCTCCGCCATATGCCCTATTGAAAAGATAGATTGAAATCTGAAACAGAAAGGTTAGCATGATAAGGATTTCGAGGGCGGAAAATCCAAATAAGGATTTCGGGTGCACTCTAAGGGAAAGAACAACAGAGGAAGAACAAATTACAGCATTACAACAACAACGTCGTCATTAACTATCGATAGTTCATGTCGTTGGATTGTATGTTAAGCAAAACGGCAACTATCAAACATAATACGAAGTAGAAACAAGGGATAAGCAGTTTATGATAACAATTTTTCATTCATTACCAAAATCGTTTCAATCACCAATAGGAATATCATTTTGATTGAACCCTAAAAATGTATTTTTGGAGAAAAATTGCAGAAAGCTACAACTATTCTCTGAATCCGAACGGGAATCGACATTTAATCCGAGTAACTTTGAAGGAAATGTAAAAATGTCACCTACTAACAAAACAATAACGTAGGCCACAAAAAGATCAAAGTATGTCTCTACTTTCTGTAAAAAAAAAAAAACATTTGAGTTAAGTACACGCAGAGGCGCTTGTCGCCAACGGCACCAAAAGTACGATTTCTAGTTTTCTTCGTGCAAAGATGAGAATTTTCCATGAAGATCCAAATCCAAAGTGCTGAATAAACTGCACCCAATCTAAACAACAACGATTTTATCTTTCCATGCAATTATTGTTTAAAAAAAGACCAAGAGCGCTGGAAACCTGCTCCGGCGAGAGGACCGTCAGATTCTTCTCGAGATTCGGGACGGCCGCGGCCCAACCATCGTCGTCCCCTGAGAAGATCAACCCGGAAAGCTTCTCGGCAGCGGCAGCGGCAGCAGCAAAGGCCATCTCGAAGGCGAAGAGGAGCGAGATGGGCGCGGAAGGAACCCGAATATGGAAAGAATCGTCGGCTTCACGCGATTCCCTATCACACGGGATACATGGACAACTGTAGGAAGCACAAGAGCCGGCGGGATCCTCTCCAATTCGTCAAACAAAAATAGCCTTCTCATCTAGTCGTTCCGTTAGAAGAATGGACGGTCAAGATGTTAATTCAGCTTGTGATATCGGTCCTGATCCGGATTGGAAACATCGATAGATTCGTAGTGATTGGCGGGGATTCACATGCGACGGTTCTGGAATAGCGCCGTCCGAACCGCATCTGAGTGGAATTTGAATGGAATAAATTATTTTTAATTTATTAGAATTTAAAAATAAAAAAGAATTTGTATTAAGGATTATTTTATTGAATTGCTTGTTCAAAAAATAGTACTAAACATAAATAATAAATTAAAGTGAGATTCGTGGATGGTGGTACATTAAGTTGGTTCGTTATTAAAGGAGGAGGTGCTTAATTATGATATTATTTTTACGGTGGAGTTATTTTTGGAAATTTTTCATAAAGGCAATTAGGCGAATAATTAAAAAGAAAATTAAAAAATAAATTGAATTCCTATCTTAAAACTAAAAGATTACTAACTTCCAAAATGTTATCCTATAAAAAAATGATAAATTCGTCAATGGAAGTTTTTTTTTATCAAAGGGCATAAATCAGTTTTTTCTGAAATTATTCCATAATTAGATTTGTTTTTATATTATAAATTTAAATTTGAGTTTTTTGTTTATTATTTGGACAGTTAATAGAGATTATAAAATTATTTGTTATATTCTTTTACTTGTTTTTATATGTCAGACATTTTATAAAAATATAAACATTTTGTATGAATTTAAATTTATATTTACATTTTATTGATGTAATTTTTTAGATTAATAAATATTTTATAAATTTGTTTATAGATGTGATAATTTTATGAAATTAAGATGCATCCTATCAACCTAATATTTGATAAATCAAATTTGGGTTTAAGTTCATATTAAATTAATTTTATAAAATATTTTTTAAAAAGTTAAATTTAGAATGTATATTAAAAATAAAAATGCCATAATTTAAAAAACTTGCAGCGCTTTTTCCATTTTTAAATAAAATATTTGAACCCTCAAATATTTTTAAAATAAAAATAAATGCTCTTCTAAGGATCAAAGCTTTAATAATCATCAAACTAGAGATTTAGGTTTGTCTAATAAAACTCGGTCATAATTATATAATAATCTCCCAAAGCACAATAACCATCAGACTTAGAACAGAAGCCCTTAGAAAATAGAAATGTTTTTGGATCCAAACTAATCAAATAGGGAGAATCCCATGTCCTCGTCACTCTCCTCTTTCTCTTCCTTCTTTTCCTCAGCAGGAGGTGCCTCAGGAGCTGCTGCACCGCCACCGGAGCCTGCCGCTGCAACACCTGATGAAGCACCACCACCGATGAATGCACCACCACCCCCGCCGCCACCGATGATGACCTGCACCATATAACACAAACACACATGAAGTGGCAATATGATTGGTGCAAAGAATTCAATTTGGACAGCAACAAAAAATAGATAACATGGGAGCTAATGGTTTGAGGATATAAATGTAGAGAAACTCTGAGGCTATAAATTATCGATAATATGATATAGATCGCTCAATGGTGAATTGCAGTGAAGTAAAGTTTAGTCTTGCAGACAAAATAGTGCATACAGTAGCCAAAAAAATTAATGCATGCGGTCTCAAATAACCACATAAGTACATGGATCAGAATTAAGCACAAGAAATATAAATAGTGAACAAACAAGTATGAGCAAGATTAGGATGCCATACAAACCACTTGGTTTGCCATTTCACTGACATATCTTCATTGCCATCCTCATCCTGAAGCTATGTTTGTGGTAACCTTTTGGGATCAACAACATGCTCTATGGAATCAACTTAATCATAATTCCAATAAAGAAACTACTCTTTCTTTTCTTGCTCTAATGATCTCTTTTGACCAAGTCCACAACTTATTTTCTCAAATTTTATCATCTATTTGAGATATAACTAATTTCCCTTTTACATTAATTTTTTTTTGATTTTGTATTTTTTTTATTCATCATAGAATATGTATCTCTATAATAAACTTTAATATATGAAACATCAATCAGGTATTATGCTCTACAATCATACAAACTTTGAGAGTAAATTTAAATGGCTCAGACAATAAGCAGACAAAACTATTCATTCAAAAGGAAAAGAAAGGCACCATGCAGAGTAAATCTCTTAGAAAGGTGATCTGCTATGTAGCATTTTTTTTTAAAAAAAATATAAGGACTGAGATTAATTAAACTTTGTCTAAACAATTAACATACATATTGTAAAAAAAATTATTATAGGTTTTTTTAAAGCCAGCCAATTTTGTAAACAGGTTAATTCATGTCACCCAGATGCAGTTTTTTTTTATAAAAAAAATGTTTTCTTACTCACTCTATCAAAATTATGCTGCGGTTTCATTTTTCCCAACTCAATTAATAGAGTATGATACATTGTACTTCCAATTCCGTATCTGTAACTTTAAGGTTTATCAAATGAATTCTAAGTTAGATCATTCGAATTATGACAGAACAAGATATTTAATCCGATCAGATTAGTGACGAATATAAAAGTAACATGGAAACAATCTTTAAAAAGAAGAAATAGAATTTAGTGGGACGGAGAAACATCATTAACCAACACTCTTCTTCCATGTCTATCTATGTTCTAATTAATACGGACATTCTTTTAACAGATCGGACTATTCACCCCAAGGAATACAAATGAACAAGGCAGAGTCAATATCTCAGTAAGTTGATATGCTAAGTAGCTGCTGCTTCTCTTAAAAATGCCACTTTTAGTTACATTAATTCAAAAAATATGATTTTACTGAATCAATTGTCGAAGTCAAATTGCTCAAATATCTAACTTTAACGTGGATAAAAAAACTATAAATTAGATCATTAGATTTATTGAAGAAAAAAATCCAACACTGAACAGAACCATATAGTTTTATAGGGCGTACAAGATGTAATCAATTCCACATCAAGATCAATGTAAAGGTCGATCAGATATCTCACCTGGAAGACGGCCGAAGACGGGGAGACCAATGAGAAGGACGACTGGACGCCGCCGGAGGAGTCAACACCGAGCACCGCACGGACAAGTTGCCGTTGGAGATCAAAGGTCGAAGCAGCCGAGGCCTCGAGATCGCCGGAGAGCTGCTTCGCGGACCATTCGATGCCGGAGCTGCGGCACACGAAAGTGAATACGCCCATTTCTCGCTTCTACGACCTCGCGCCGACGTCAATTCGCTAACCCTAATCCATGGCTCTTCTTCTTTTATACTTACGTGGAAATAAACTCTGTAGACATACAAGCCCATCGTAAGATTTGTTAATAACGATGATACCCCCGCGTGTAATCATCGTGACATGATTGGGGCCTAAAGCCCATTATCTTACAAGAGATGCGTAATCCAATAAATAAACTTTATTTTTATCATTTTTAAGAAAACAATAATTAGTTATGATAACTATAACCATAGATAGAAGATAAAATTTAAGGGAATTTTTATATATAAGTGAATGTATTAATTGAATTGTTATTTCAAACCCTAGTTTCCTTTTTAAATTTGGAAATTAAAATTCAAAAGAATATCTCATATATCCCCTAGGCTTATTTTTTGATTTCAAACATATACTATCTTCTAAGTTTTATCCATAACATGTATAATAACAATAAAAAGATCGAATTCAAATAGAAATTATTAATGAAAAAAAATTAAAATTAAATTAATTTTACCTAGGACCTATAAAAACTATGCCTCTATTTTTTATATAATTTTGTACTTTATACATATTAATAAAATGCCTGAAATTATATTAATATATATAGAGAGGGAGGAGATAAAGATGATGAAGTTGTAAATTTAAAACTTTAGGGGCAAAAATATATATTTCTCTTCCTATAAATTGATACCCAGCTCCGACTTCTTCCTTCGCCATCTTTGTCCACCGGTTCGATTTAATTCCCTAGAGAGAGAGAGACGACGGCGGCGCCGGCGGCGATGAAGAAGGGGGAGGGGTTCCGCAAGATCAGACAACTGAAGCACGTGATACGCAGGTGGCGATCGCTCACCCTTGGCAGATCCGTCGCCGGCGCCGACTCCCCGCCCCTGCCCCCGCCGGGGTCTTTTGCCGTCTATGTTGGGCCTGATCAACAGCGCTTCGTGATCCCTATCCGGATCCTCAAGCTCCCTGCCTTATCCGGTTTCTTCCGCCTCAAGGAGGAGGGGTATGCCTTCCCTGTCCGCGACGCCGGCGTCATCGCCCTCCCCTGCGACCCGGCCTTCTTCGGGTTCGTCCTTGACGCCCTCGATCGCGACGAGGCACGCTACGGTAATCTAACCCTAGACGCCTTCCTTGCCCTCTTCTCCGATCCCAGCTCCTCCACCGCCGCCAACGGCTCTCCGGGCCCCCACTACGCCTCCTGCAACACCTTCTCCCGTCTCCTCAGAAGAACCACCAATGCTTGTTCAATGTCAGTAACAACCTCTCCCCCCCAGAACATATGATTCGAGGAAGAATTCGTCCATGGATCTTGCAGTTCTCCAATGTGTTTTGATGTTTCTTTTTCATCCCCCCTTTTCCTTTTTTTTTGGGAAAGGATTCAAACCTAAATAATCCGACTCCTTTCGCTTTTAGTACGAAGGAGGAGTTCTGAATTCCTTTGTTTTTTTCCTATTTTTTTTTTTTTTTATTTTTTGAATTGTAACTAAAAGATTTTATTCCTGATGAGCATTAACTTTTGAGTTTGATCTGATCGATGATTTCCATTTTTCATTTAGAAAGAAATAAATTGTCTTGAATATTTCAAGGCTTGTTATCTCTGTGTGTATATTTAAAGATTATTCAATATAATGTTTTTTACAAAATTCAATATCGTCTGCAATAAAAATAAAAAATAGGGCTTATTTATAATTTCAGAATATCCAAAGGATGGATACTATTTAGTAATTTTAAAATTACTAAAGATTCAGAGTTCAGAAGTTTTGGGCTTTTTTGGATATAGCCAAAAACACTCTTAGTATATGTAGCATTGTTAAATTCTAATATGTACTGCGCCGATTAGGTAATTCTGAAAACTTAATGAACCCTTTTGATAAATTGCCAAAATTACATTTGAAAACAAAAACAAACAAAACATTTTTAAACGATCTTATTTCTTAATATGACTTATTGAGCGCTCCCAAGAATTATGTTATTAGCAAAACAATCCCCAAATTATCATTTAGCAGACGGCGATCCATGTCCGCTTCTTCACGCCGCAAGAACTGGGCGGAAGACTATGGTAGCGTGCCTCGCGATCTGCAAGCTGAACTGCCCTCCTTTCTCCGTCACGTCGATCTTCTCCGTCCCCGGAGGCGGCGCCATCTCGAACTCCTTCACCAGCTTCCCCACGATGAGGCCCAGCAGCGGCATCGCCAGGATGATCCCGGGGCAGCTCCGCCGGCCCACCCCGAAGGGAAGGAACCGGAAGTCCACCTTCCCGCCGCCTACCACCGCCTCCACCTCCCCTTCCTCATCCAGGAACCTCTCCGGCCTGAACTCCTCCGGCCGCACCCACCACTCCGGGTTGTTCCCCAGCCACCACGCGTTCACGATGACCTTCGTCCGTTTGGGGATTTCGTACCCACCGAGCTTCGCCGCGTCGAGGTTCATGTGGGGGACCAGCAGCGGGATCGGCGAGTGCAGCCGGAGAGTCTCCTTCACCACCGCCTGCAGGTACGGCAGCCGCGGAAGGCTTGTCTCCGTCACCGGCTCCTCGCCCAGAACTCGCTGGAGCTCCTCTCGGAGCCGCTTCTGACAACTCGGGTGGTTCACCAGCTCCGCCAGAGCCCACTCCATTCCCCACAACGTCGTCTCTATGGCTGCATTCCACATCCGTCAATCGATCAATCAATTGTAGTGTAAGATCGATTTAATGCCCAATTGATAGTTCAATTGATTACCTGCAACGTTAATGTTCTCGACGATGTAGATCACGTTGTCGGAGCTGATCTCTCCGTTCATCTCTGCTTCGAGGATGTAGTCCATGGCGCACCTCAACCGGTCGCTGCTTCCGTCTCTGGCGGACATCACCTTCCTGTTCCGAAATCGAAAAATTAGGGCAAACTCAAGTCTCTTCGTGGTAGCGGTGTCGATTCCAACGATTTGGTCAAGTACCTTCTTTTCTCGACATAGTTGTCGTTGAAGAAGGCGAGCCGGCGGCTCTGCAGATCCCTGCATTTCTCCAAGTAGCTCTTCAAGAAGGGCCTCAGGATGGGGATGAAGTCGCCGTAGTTGTAATCGAAGCTCTGCGCGAGGCGGCTCCGCTCCGAGTTGAACCGCGTAGCCTGCTGGAACAGAGGGTCCTCCGCCGACTCGAACCGCGCGTCAAACATCATCCTGTACATGATGTTGTAGAGCATGAGCTGGAGGCGGCGGCGCACCACGACGCCCTCCGCCGGCGCCGCCCGCAGGTTCTCCACCACCGCGTTCATCTCCTCCTCCCACATCCCCCGATACTGCACCACCACCTTATTAGTGAAGAAGGGCATGGTCATGATCCGGCGCATCTTGCGCCAGTGGTCGCCGTACTCCGTGAACACCATGTCCTTGCCGCTGTCCGTGAAGATGTCCCACACCAGGTTGCGCGGCCGCGAGCCGAACTCCACGCCCTGCGTGTGTAGCACCTCGGCGGCGAGCTTGGGGTCGGAGACCACCGCCAGGTTCCGCACGCCCAGCCGCAGCAGGAACACATCTCCGTACTTCTTAGCCATCCCCACCAGATTCCGGTGGTTGAGGTCGTTCCCCACCTGGAGCCAATTGCCGAAGATGGGCAAAGCGACGGGGCCAGGCGGAGTTTTACCACCGCCGCCGCCGCCATAAGTCACGAAAAAGAACGTGACGACGAAGAGAAGGGGAATGCACGCCACCACTGGTAATTGGCCGAACTTGACAAGGTAGGCGGAGGCCACGGCGAGGAGAGTGAGGGCGGCGAACCTGGCCACGGAGATCGCCATCGGGGTGCTCGATGAAATGCCTCCTGGGTTGGGTTATATTTATAGGATGAGTTTAGAATAGAACAGTCGGTAAGGTTTGGCGGGTGTGAGTATCATTATTAATTAACTATTTAGATAATTAATATATTAATAATTTGATTAATGAGTTAATGGTTTTGAAAGGGTAAATCCATGGGCAGGAAACAAGGTAGAGAGAAGAGAAAAGGAAGAAAGTCAAAGGAATACAACTTGTTAAGTCTAAAAGTGAGTTGGTAAGGAAGCATAAGCCATAAGATATTGGTGGGGATGCGACTTTGTCGATTATTACAGTGGAACAATTCAAATAACAAAAATATTTAGAACATGTTTAGTAGGAATTATTGACCATTATATTTAAGAATTCACATAATTAAATAGGTCAAAATCGGAAATAGTGGTTGCTCTCTGTTTTGGTGGCTTTAGTGAAATAAATTTTTTTACTTGTTTTCTTTAGAATATTATTACATTCTATCCATACTCTCTCCTTTGTGTCTCGATGAGCTATGAGCTTCTCGTTCACTATTATCTTGCAAGGTGGATCCACCTTCTTCTTCTCGACCAATGTCATTTTCTTTTTTGGAACCGGCGGACGACGGTAGGCTTCCCGGTGCGGCTTCCTTGGAGTCATCGGCTGGGTGTGCCAAGTATTCGAGTGCGGTCACCACGTCGCTAATCAAAGGTCGATTGGTCGCGTCCTCTTGTAGGCACATTGCCGCGATCGCGAGAGCTTGGTACAAACCCTTCAGGGGGTATCTCCCTTCCAACAATGGATCAGCCATCTCCACGAATCTCTTTTTATCCTTAAACCTTGGTTCTGCCTGCTCAACACATAGAATTCGATCAAAAGCAATGCTAAATTTACAAAATCCAAAAAAAGGGACATACCCAGTGGACGAGATTCTGCTCGTCTGAAGGTTTCGATAAATCGATAGCTCTCCTCCCTGTTATTATCTCCAAAAACACGACCCCGAAGCTATACACATCGGACATCTTGGTCAATTGCCCTGTGAGTGCATACTCTGGAGCACAATAGCCATAAGTACCCATCACCCTCGTCGAGACATGACTCTTATCTCCGATCGGTCCGACTTTTGCAAGGCCAAAATCGGATAGTTTCGGATTATACTCCTCATTGAGAAGAATATTAGATGCTTTGAAATCTCTGTAAATCACCGGAGGATTCACCGTGTCGTGTAAATACTCCAATCCTTTAGCTGCTCCTTCGGCTATTTTCATTCTTCTAAGCCACTCTAACGGCTTCTCGTTTGCCGGGAGATCTGTAAAACTCAATTCAATCAAAATAGGTTAAATTGATTCAGAAACATTATCTATATTCGTGGTTTACCGAGTAGATGATCCTCTAAAGAGCCCAATGCCATGTATTCATAGACTAAGATTCTTTGATCTCCTTCAGCACAATAGCCGATTAGGCTGACGAGGTTCGGATGATGTAGTAAACTCAACATGAGCACTTCAATAAGAAACTCTCTATTCCCTTGCAAACCGTTCCTTTCGAGTTGCTTAACCGCTATATCCTACGAGAGGGTCGAAAATTATGAAGAAAAACTCGATGAATAAAATAAAGATCATAATTTGTAACTCTTTCTTGGATTTCAGTACTTGGTTTGTGTCCTCGAGATGACCTTTGTAAACTCTTCCAAAGCCACCTTCGCCGAGGAAACATTCCGCTTTGAAGTTGAGAGTCGCAGCCAAGAGTTGATCAAATGTAAAAACAACCGTGGAATTGGGGTTGTTCCCTAACCGCAAGAGTTCCTCCGCGATCGATCTATGGTTTCCGGTATCTGCACAATTTCATGGCATTCATAACTTTGAGGTACAAAATAGCATGAACCATGTGGAGTTATATACATGAAGAGATTTGAACCTGAGGCAAGTGAAAGGTTATTAACAAGAGAGGTTAATGGGTTGTGATATACTCTCGCGCGGTCTATCGTAGTCTCTTCTTGCCGATCGGATGATTTGAAGCAACAAAGGAAGCCCATGAAACCTTTCTTCTAAGACTTGGCTTTCAATCCAAAGTCAAAAGAAGCTACGAATCAAAAATAAATAAATAAATAAATAAATATCAAATGTATCTTATGCGGATCAACTAACTAAATAGTCGATCCACATAGGTGAAACATCATCGGTAAGAACACAAAGAGAACGAGATCCCGCTACGACAATGAAACTCTTGGATTCTTTTCTTCCAACCGAATGTCGGAGAGGAAATAAACAATGGACGCAGTTCATCCTACTGAACCCAATTACTTTTCCAACAATGTAAAAGAGCTAAATTTAAGACTACCTCCGAGAGTTGTTTTTTCTTTTTGTTTATTTTTAATAACTACAAAGCTAAATGCAAGGGATACCATCAATTTATGGATTAAACACCTTAAAAGAATAACATCATTTTTTATAATTAAATGATTTTAGAATGTGCATGATATTATTTAAAAAAAAAATCTTCTTCAAGTATGATCCAATTTATGGTTTTTTTTAACAATATATAAAATCTAGGGGCTATTGAAAAATTGAAATAGTTATTTGGGGTTAAATAAAATGTTCTTTCTTTTTTACTTAAACCCTAGTATTTTATGTATTTTTTACCAATGCGTCAAACTATTTTTTTGCCTATTTATTTTCGTTTGGCAAGAATCGCTCTTCTTCTTCCACTTCCCCTTCGCGTCGCTGGGAGAACGGAGCAAGCCACAGGGGAGAGGTGCTTCCCCATTCCCGATTCCTTCATACATCCATCACTCTCGATCCTTTGATTCTAGCCAATCCGCCGTTTTCTCCCCTCGATCGGCCGATCCCGAGGTTTCCCCTCCATTCGATCACTTCGACATGAATCAGAGGTTGAACCTGCAGCAGCAGCAGGCTCTGATGCAGCAGGTCGTGCTCCAGCAACAGCAGCAGCAGCAGCAGCTTTACCATTCCGGGGTCTTGGCTGCCGCCATGTCGCAGGTGTGGCTGCGATCATTATGTCAGTTTATTATCTTTCTTTGTAGATAGTGATATATCCAAGCACGAAGTATCCTCGATTGTTGTCGAATAAACATTCATGTATTGAGCCGGCATTAATTCGCCCCGTCGATTGTTGTCACTTTGTCTCGAGATCGTACACATATTTATAGGAGTCATTTGACCACCCATGCCCTCCATAAACATTCGAAGTCGAATGTATTAGATGGAAATTGAGGATTTTGATTACCATTTAGTTTCGAAAGAACAACATGGAGGAATCACATGTAACATTTTTAAAGTCCGAAAATTTTCCATTGTTCATGAATCACTGGTTCCAGTGGATTTGAATTGCATCGCTGAATTTTGGTCTGGACATGCGTATGATAAAAATTGAACATCCTCGGGGCATCAAGGGTAAAATGTTTGGGTTTTCTCATTGGGCAAATTTCGGTAGGCAACGATCTGCAGGAAACATAATCCTATTTTCATTTTGGTTGTTTCTAATCCTTATAATCATTTCTATTTCTGGATAATTTGTATATGCTACTGCTCCACCCTTCTACTTTTGGCTCATGCTGAGGTCATTCCATGTGCCCTGAATGCTGCCCTGCTTAACAAGTGCCATTTTTCTTTTTGAGATTTAGCTGATAGCGCATTATTATGACTCTTGATGTCAGACCGCAACTATACAACAAAATAAAATGTGACATACGTGCTCAATTAATTAGCTTATACGTAAGGCAACAAACAATAAGTATCGTACCAGTTTTCAGAAGGTGCCATCTAGTCAAGATGGTTAAGGGCCTTGGAAGTTGTTGCCAAGGTCTTGAGTATGAGACTTGCCTTCTTCAAAACAACGGCTTGCCTTCATACATATTATCTAAAAAAGGTATCATAACAAATTTTAAAGTAATTTCTTAATTAAGTTATTTTCAGACTCTATTTATCTCAAAGAGATATTTACAGGCTAACTCCTAGAAAAGTTCTTATAAGAGCTAGAGTGCTAAATTTAAACCCTTTTAAATGCAGTGTCACCTGGTACTTGCATTCCTTTATTTGAAAAGAGATTATTAACCACATTGAGTATATTCAGACTCTTCCATCATAATTTCTACCCCTTGGTAATCTTGTGGTCATCAATCTCAGTACTCTCTTCATTCGCTCAAGTTCTCTGTTACAAAGTTTCTGTTGTGTGACATTCTTTTTACCGGGCTATGGAATGACGAACATGATGCCAATTTGCTTGGATTTCAATCGTTATTTGCTGCGAGCAAGTAATTCTAGCTCTCTTACCTCTTTTTATTTTTATTTTTAGTTGGCTGGAAGCTCTTATGCTTCTTTTATCATCCCTTAGCATTTTATCTATTTTGATATTTAACCATTATTCCTCAGACCGTGCTCCTGGATTTTCCTTTTTCCTTGTTCCATAATGATTCCACACATTTTTCCAGTCCTTTGATCTAGCGAAATTGTTGTCTTTGTATCCTTTCCTAGATTTCAAAGATGACATTTTTACAAAATTATGTCTCCAAATGTAAGTGTTTGGATCTGCTACTCACTTATATAACATCTTGATTATGTAATTGCGAATCGAATGATTTTTTTTCCTTTTTTCTTTGTTACTTTTTCTATTTTGTAGTTTACATATAATCTAAGGTGAAAGTTATGACTTGGATTTGATTGTTCCCTAAAAGACTCTACTAAAGAAGACCTTTTGAATGGGGTTACATTTTAAGTATTCTAATATGTATCACTCTAATATCATATGATTTTATCTCTAACATTTCTCCTGTGAATTATACTCCAAAACAAGTGGTGGATGTGATTCCCACTTATATGTCTTCCAGGCAGGGGTTGAAATTTTCAGACTTGCCTTTACTTGGAGAGAGATGTCGATCAATATCCCTTTTTTGTTTTACTAATATTCGGACAAGTTGACTTTTATTCTTGGATTTCACCGATCAGGGCATGTTGTAGAAATTACTTTGCCTTTTTAAAATTTTTAGTCCCTTGTTAGGTTTCATTGCATAAGAGGATTCGAATTGGAATTCCATGTCCGATTGTTGTTAGTGTTTTTCTGATTTTTTATTTTCCCCAGTTGTCAGGATAACTATAATTTCTCTAGTTGTTTTTTTTTTCTTTTCTTTACATTCACATTTTGCAGATGGAACCTGTTCCAAGTGGCAATCTTCCGCCTGGTTTTGATCCATCTACATGCCGTAGTGTGTGAGTGCCTTTTTGTGGTTTGTTTTTCTTTGTTCGCCTTTCTTTTTATTTCCTTTTCCCCATTTTCTTTCAAAGTTCCAGCCCACTTGTTTCAAACATTGCATATGAAGGTCATTTTGATAGTAACTTCCCAATGGATAGATTTTGGTGAATGTCCTATAAGATTGCACATTTAGTCTGTCCTAACTTCAGACTTCTCCGGGACACATTTTCTGTTAGTAAGACATTATTGAAAATTTGGATTTCCTTATATCCTAAAACTTTTGCATGTAATTTTAAATATTTCAGCTTGATCATTGATTCTTTTTTTATTTCTTTGTTTGATTAGATATGTGGGCAATATCCATCCAAATGTGACAGAGAGCCTGCTTGCAGAAGTTTTTCAAAGCGTTGGTTCACTTGAAGGATGCAAACTAATCAGAAAAGAAAAGGTTTTTTTCCTGGATCACATCTATTGCATCTTTTATCCTTAAGACGATGGGTCATTCTCTGTGCTCTTATTAGTATCACTGACTCCTTTACTTATTGAAGTTGTGGAACCACAATCTTGTTTGTTTGGCATCACTTAGTTTTTAGATGAAAATTCCAGATTACTTTAGTAGATTATGGTCTGTGTTAAACACTTTAAACATGAAGAAGATGATTATTAAGCTATAACTTGTCCTAGGTAGTTTTTTTAGTTTATTCTATAATCAAACCTGTGCTTGACTGTGAAAGCATATAACTGGATTGAAGACAAAATACAGTTGCATACAATATGTGGTTTTGCAAGTAAGACTAAATTTGGACGAGAGTTTAGAAACAATGGATCTCCTAGTGGAACTTGAGAAGGGTTTCTAGCAATATGAAACCCTTGAAAAAAATCGTAATTAATGAACATTTTATAGTTAGTCCAGGAACTGGAACTTTTATTTTAAGTATATTGGTTTTACTGGCCATGGTTTCTTATCTAAGATGATCTGCATTCTATTGGCATCTCTAATATTATCTTTTAGGATTTTGTTCATGTGGACAAGGTTGTCATTAGATATTGAAGATGCTAGAGCTGAATCATTATTTATCTTCAGGGGTTTTCTGTTCCCCTTTTCTGTATACTGATTTTACAGGGCCATGTTTTTTGTTTTAGCTGATCTGCATTCTATTGGCATCAATAATTAGATGGGGTCCACGTGGATTAGGCAGTCCTAAGATATTGGAGACCGTGATAGATTCTCTTGTCATTCCAGTAGGATTGCTGGACGATGGAGCTAGGCAGCAAGCCATCATGCATGTTGAATTGTTTTAGTCTGATATATATATGACTAGTAGCAGCTGCTTTTCTGGTTTCTATCGGATAATATTATTGTGGCAAATATGACACTGTTGGAGGCTGAGGAAATACAGCATATTGTGTAACTGGATGCAACATCAAAGTTACGCTCTGGGGAAAAAATATTTGTGATGGTGATGGTTTAGGAAAAATCCTCACAAAAATTTGCATAGTGAGGTAAGCTAAAGATTTCCCCATTATATATTAGTATTGGTTGCAGAAAATAAATTTCCAGGCTGATTCCTTCTGATTAAAAGCTTGAGAATCCTTACTGAGTTTAAGACATTAAGAATATTGTATGGATATGATAATTTTGTGGTAAAATGACTAAGTGAATATTGCTGAATATCTTCGGCTCAATCTAACATGATTTCTGTCCTTTGGAAGTTTTTGCACCAGCAATTTGAAGTCTTACGGGCAAAGTGTCAAAGTGTTTGCAGACATCTAATTTGATCTCTTCCCTTGTCCCCATTGGCAAATATTTTTCAGATTGGCTGCTCAAACCGTTCATTATAGATAAATATAGAATGGATTTTTTCCTTGTAGTACTCAACCAAGCAAGGCAACTTGGATGGTGAATCACCAGGGCTTGAGTAATGTTTGAACCGCTCATTGAGTGATCAAATCTCATAGGAATCACATAATTCTTGGAATATTGTTCCTTTGAAATAGTATCTGCCATCTGTTCTAGTTGGTTGATTTATTGTCAGCATGTGGAAACTTCTACAGAGTAACAAAGGAAACAGAAATAAGTGCATTTTAATATTTGAAATTTCTCCTAATGTTGTTATGTCTCTGTCTGATCATGTATCATCTATTTTGTAGTCTTCTTTTGGGTTTGTTGATTACCATGATCGAAGATTTGCAGCTCATGCAATCATGTCATTGCATGGACGACAGATGTAAGATCTCTTTAAGATGCATGGCATAATTTTCCTGTATATGATAATTTTTATTTTGGATCTTTCATATTATTGAACTACTGCAGATATGGCCAGGCAATCAAGGTGAATTGGGCATATGCCAGTGGTCAAAGGGAAGACACTTCTGGTATATATTTCAGACTACTGAACCATTTTCTGTTGGGGGTGACCAGTACATCCCCAAACAATTTTCACTTGAACCTATTTTGCTTTGAATTTCAATTTGAGCAGGACATTACCATATTTTTGTTGGTGACTTAAGTCCTGAGGTCACTGATGCAACACTTTTTGCATGCTTCTCAGTATACCCTAATTGTTCGTAAGTCATTAACATGTTTTCCTTGTGCTCAGATCAGAATTATTTAGCTTATGACAAAGAAAGTAGCACAGCAAGTGATTAATTAATATAGAAGATAAAATGCAGGCATTTGCAAATGACTCTTGATAACTTATTTTCAATCTTTAGTGATGCACGGGTTATGTGGGATAATAAAACTGGGCGCTCTAGAGGATTTGGCTTTGTTTCTTTCCGCAACCAACAGGTATGAAAGTAATTCTCAGAAACTTCAGATTTTTTTTTCTTTACTACTAAGTTTTAGGGGTTTCAAATGTGTCACAAACAATACTCCACGGTGAAACAGCTTGGTTGTTCTATTTGACATAAAAATTTGAATTTTTCACACATTTCATATTTCATAGACATGTTTGTTATTGTTCATCCAAGTTTAGGTTGAGTTGGTCGGCTTTTTCAGATATTCAATTTTGAAGAAATTTTTTAGTTAAATAAATGTTTACTGTTGTTTGAATTAAAATCAAATTTGCTCTAGCTTTATGTTAAGGTTTTTATAGGAGGATCCAAAGCTTGATCTGGAGCCCAAATTCCATTTGACAGTAAAATTCGATCCAGTTCGTTGAAAGTCCAAAGCTGTTTCGGTTTGATTGTTATTTTTTCTGGATGCCCCTAATTCCTTCCAGTTGGAAAGTTCCAACAGCTTGAGAACATTAACATTATAAACATGCCTTCAAACTAACTTTAGTTGATTTAATTCTGACCAAGTGGAATGGTTTTTCTCAGGAGGATGAAAACGTTTTTGGCTCTTAGTTGTTTGGTAGTCATAACGTGTAACCACTGACATACTTTCTCCTTGTAACCTGTACCTTGTGTTTGATCTGAAGCTAGTTTACTGTTCACAAACGCAGAAGGCAAAATCCTCTATTTCTCACTGTCATGTTAACTTTGCAGGATGCTCAAAATGCTATTAACGACATGACTGGTGGGGTTGTATTTACTGCTTCTGTAATTTCAATATTTTTCCTGACTAATTGATTTTTCATGGGTTAATTGGAAACCCTTATCTCCAGGCAAATGGCTTGGAAGCAGACAAATAAGGTGCAATTGGGCAACCAAGACTACTGGAGAAGACAAACCACAAAGTGAGGATCAGAATGCGGTATTTTTGACCGAAGGAAGTAGCAACCTGGGTGAGCTTGCTAAGATTATGTGTAGATCCTCATCCATCACTACTCCATCCGAGTTCTCTAATTTAAGAGTTGGCTTTTCTCTTGAAACACATCGTGTGTGCTGCTGCTTTGTATACCAAAATGCCAATATATGATGCAATTTAAAGAGAACTCACATTGCGTCATTTGATAGGAACAGATGGTGCCCAAGAGAGTACAAATGAAATGATCCCTGAGAACAACCCTGCATACACAACAGTGTATGTCGGTAATCTGGCCCATGAGGTAACTCCTACCTATTATTTAGACTTCAACATCATGTCTTGCTGTTTATTTGCCTCTATTTTTTCTCCTTTTGTTCCATGTCAACATATGGAATACATGTTTGGTTGTGTTTCTGTTGCATGAATTCACCTGGCGATAATTTTTTCAGGTAACACAAACTGAGCTTCATCTCCAATTCCATATTCTAGGGGCTGGTGTGATCGAGGAAGTGAGGATACAAAGGGATAAAGGATTTGGATTCGTGAGATACAGTAGCCATGACGAAGCTGCTTTAGCCATTCAAATGGCTAATGGAAGGATAGTTTGTGGAAAATCAATGAAAGTATGTTCTCACTTCTGCTACATAGTATTGAAAACTGGCTTGTTCTGGAGTTCTTCTGGTATACATTTGACATTATTCAGATCCAATAACTCTTACAGTGTTCTTGGGGCACCAAGCCAACTCCACCTGGAACAGCTTCTAATCCACTACCGCCTCCCGTTCCTCCGTTTCAGCTTGTTCCGATTCCAGATCCCCAAGGTTTTACAGCTACTGAGCTCCTGGCATATCAGCGTCAACTCGCTTTAAGTCAGGCGGCCGCTGGAGCAATGGTTGGCCAACATGGCCTTGCTGCCGCCCAGGCTCCAGCAGGGATTGGTGGTTCTCAGGTGATCTATGAAGGTTACCCCAATCTTTCATCTGCTCAACAGCTACTTTACTACAACTAAAGGATGTGGTTTTTGAGTTCATCCATTTTTTTATTTTTATTTTTTATTTTGCATGACAAGACAATTATGATTTGCACTTCCTTGTTTTGAGTTTTGTTTTTGGTTTCTTATTTTCCTCACTGCAACATGAATTTGGCATGTGGATGTAATCTTCAAAATACTTTGTGAACATATTTTTTTTCTTTGTGTGTGTGGTTAACACTGAAAAGGAAATTTATGAGCAGATTTAGAGATTAAAGAACATGGTACAGGCAGCTGTTTGAGTAGTAGGGATATTTTGACTATTTTAAATACTCTTGTATGGATTTAAAGAAAAGGTAAACTTTAAGGAGCAAAACGAGAAGTTCTCATTTAAAAAAAAAAAAAAAAAAGATTAATTGGATAATGCCGAACTTAGAGCGATCAATGAAAAAAAATTATCGATTATTAGGATAAATTAAAAAGTGTTCGGTGAATGATCCAGAAGTTCAGTATTTTATGATTACGCATCTCATTTGAAGAATTTTTTTTAATAAATGTATTATAGTTGAGAATTGAATTGTAGATATTCGAATGATAATTTAATGTCCTTCTATTATATTATAACCTCGGGGGTTAGAAGTTCTCATTTTAATATATAAGGAAGAAATAGGATGTATAGCATAAAAATTAAAATAGTTTTCTTTATTTACTTGTTAAAAATATCATTTGCTTGATATCCATGGAAAACCAAAAAAAAAAGAGTTTGAAGATTTGATGTTTAGAAAATAATTAAGTAGAAATAAAAAAAATGGAAGAAGAAAAAAAAAAGAAATGAAGAGAAGATCTAGACTATGGAACTCTAAAATGAGATGTTTTGGGGATATTTAGAAATAGAATAAACTTCCAGAGGAAAAATGAAAACTTTCCATGTTATATTTCTTAAATCGCATGGATAAAAATGTAAAGGACACCTCTATATAAAGCTTGCTCGTCGCTAACTGCTGCTTCACTTCCAAACCCTAAGCACGAAAACTAGTCGTCGTCGCCCGCCGCAATGCCGCCCAAGTTGGATCCCACGCAGGTGGTTGACGTCTACGTCCGCGTAACCGGCGGCGAGGTCGGCGCCGCCAGTTCGCTGGCTCCAAAGATCGGGCCGCTGGGCCTCTCCCCGAAGAAGGTGGGCGAGGACATCGCCAAGGAGACAGCTAAAGACTGGAAGGGCCTCCGCGTGACGGTCAAGCTCACCGTGCAGAACCGGCAGGCGAAGGTGTCCGTCGTCCCCTCCGCCGCCGCCCTCGTCATCAAGGCCCTCAAGGAGCCGGAGCGCGACCGGAAGAAGACCAAGAACATCAAACACAACGGCAACATCTCGCTCGACGACGTGGTCGAGATCGCGCGCGTCATGCGGCCGCGATCCATGGCCAAGGATCTCGCCGGCACCGTCAAGGAGATCCTCGGCACCTGCGTCTCCGTCGGATGCACCGTCGACGGAAAGGATCCCAAGGATCTGCAGCAGGAGATCTCCGACGGCGACGTCGAGGTGCCGCTCGAGTGACCGGTAAGGCTGCCCATCGATTCGAAGTCAAAATGCTTCATTTCCGAGAATTTCCAGACTGTGATTGAATCCAGAACCATTCATTTTGAGAATCGTGATCTGGTTATGTATTTCCCCCAATCAAGGTGTTTTCACAATCAAAATGTGATTTTGATTAGACGATCTGCAATCTTCTTATCGTGGTGTTGCTTTCTGTTCTTCTCCGAATTATTTGAGTGATGATTTTAAAGATATTTTCCCCCCTTTAATTTGATCCTCATGCTTAATTCCACATGGAGTTCATTTCATGTTCATTTATTGATCAAATTGAGCACAAAAGATTATAATTAACCGTTGACATATTATCGATCATTGTGTAAGACAACGAAACAAGATTATAATATAATTCTTATATAATCAATACTTGAATTCAATATCATAATTATTATAATATGAAGGAAGAATTATTTAAATTAAATTTTCTGAGCCATACTTGAATTTATGATAGCAACAAGATGATTACGCTGGGGCGAGAGTAATTTTTTTTCCGAAAATATGTATCATTAAAAATTAATCTCTCAATTATTATAATAAATCTGAACACCCGTGGAGACTTGAATGAAGAGGTAGCCATACTTGAATTCATGATATTGTTTATCAAGATAGAGAGAATAATATAAAAAGATTTATTTTTTAATTGATGTTATAATTAATTTCTTAGAACTCGAAAAAAAAGGATGATAAATATTTATTTTAAAGTTTTAAAATCTGGTTTTGAGACAAGGATAATTAGAAATAAGAAAAAAAAAACACAATTTTTTATTCAAACAAATAACAAAAAAAAATACTACCATCGAGAAATCAAAACAGATATCTTGATAGATAAGATTGCATTGCTGTTCAATCTAAACATAAACTACCTCCTTTGTGACTTAAAAAGTGATTATTGAGTGACAGGCAAAAGAAGAAACTTGATGAATGTTCTTCAACTTGACCAACGATAGAAAAGCAACTTCTCCAGTTAGACCTCATGGAGTCAGCCTCTGTGGATCGCGGGGGAAGAGCGATGTTTTTCGGATGTTATTAAGGGCACAAAAGAGCATGATCACACGCTCCAAGCCAACGCCGAACCCACCATGAGGCGGCGCACCGTATCTGAAAAGTTAACCCAAAAAGTTAGCTAGCTGAACCCAAAAATGTGAGCAATCAATTTTTAAAAACATTCCAGATTATAGAACTGGTTCCTTCTATACATTTAGCAACCTTGAAAGAATTTGAACTATGCGGTATACAGTTCTACAAGGATTGTAACCCTCATGCTAGTTCAATAATATTTATAGCGATCATGCACTAGAAATTGTTTTCCAATCAACATGTTTTTAAAGGAAAATATGCAGTTCAGTGAAGTATTTCAAGTGGAGTAAAAGGAGCATAATATGTTCTTCATAATGCATCTACTAAATGGCTATGTGCCAACAAAAATATATGATATGAATTTTAGAATCCACGCAAATACAAAGGGAGTGATCATAAAATGAGCATTGAAAGAAATAATTTATAAATAACAAGCAATCAAGAAAGATAAATACCGGAAGGAGTCGATGTAGGATGATATCGTTTTTACATCAATTCCGCATGCCTCTGCCCGAGTGGTTAATAGTTCTGGGAGGTGTACTCTTTGAGCCCCAGAGATTATTTCCTCACCTAGAAGAAAACTCAGAAAAGAGAAATTATAATGACCATAGGTAGAATTGTCGAAGTAATTTAGATCAGAATGTAACTGCAACAAATTGAGTAATATGGATTGATCATATTTTATAATAGATTGTTTTTTGCTATATAAATGGCTAATTGGAAGTGAAGTTTACAGAGCTATAGCATGTCAAAGTGCACTTTTAAGACAAATGCTAGGCGACCACCTATTGTTTCAAGAAAGAATTCCTGGATCTCTCCATGCACCTCTGTCGATGTTTTATGAAACAATTTCTGGGACGCACATTATTAGATGATCAAGAACTGTGAAATGGTGGTTAAAGACAACTGCTTGCACCATAATGGAGTTTTCCAGTTTATCTTGGAAGAATTTCAGCTTGCATTAATTTGCTTTTTTGTGTGCACATGAACATGACAAATAACAGCAATCAGAAGCACAAGATAATTTTTTTTTTCAAAATTAGTTAAAATGCAGCGTTTCTCACCTCGAATAAAAACATCAAACGAGTTACTGTATTCTGGATTGTCATAGCAAGGCATAGTGTAGAATGGTCTTACAGCCAAAGGATACCGGCATAGTATGTAGAAATCAGTGTCGTACCTGTGTTGGAAGGTAAAATTGTGAATTTTCAGCAATGCTTCTGGTACAACTAGGAAATGAATCAGGTGAGGAAGGAACAGAAAAAACGAAAAATACTTGTCACGGACAAGCCTGCCCAATTTCCTCTCAGTCTCTGTGTTCAGGTCACCTAGAGGATCAACTTCTACTCCAGCCTCCTGTAGAACCAATCAAACTAACTTCTTAAAAGGTGAAAAAACATGGGAATAATAGTAAGAAACTATTAAAAACAGGTGGAGGTGGTAACTATCCTCAAAAGGTTGAGAACAGTGAACCTGTCCAGCTCAGAGCGGCAAAACTTGTGAAGTATTTATAGTGCTGAATTTGATTTCAATTTAACAACTACTAAATTCTATTATTTCACTTTTTTCATCAAGTAGGACTACCGTAAAACATGATAGCATTAGCTATCATATTGCAACAAAAAATGTTTCCAACATGGATGCCTGACAGTATTTGATGCAACACACTGACATCTTTTACTCGATAAACATAGTGTCATAACTTGTATATCAAGACAGCACAAAAATTCTCCGGATCCCTATAGAAGTTGCATACACTATATGCACCACTTCCACAAGTTAAAGTTTGATTTCATTTAGTGCAGCAACACACCACAACAAAATGGCAACTCTATCAGCCTACTCGTCATTGCATTAGCTCTTTAAATAACTAGGAACACAACACACCCATGGCCCAACATAATGGCAAGAAGTGGTTGCTGATAAGTGATTTCAACAAGGAGATACTAAAAAAATGAACAAGTTCTTAAACTGTAGTAAAGGATATTCACCTTAAGCATTTGAATGCCTTCCTCGAAAGTAAGTTTCAAAGTCTTTCTCAAATACTGAAAGATGATGATAAAAGCATCAGAAAACACAATAAAAGAAAAGGCACGTTACTGTGAAGAAAAACATGATATAGTACTCGACAAGATTTTCTAGAAGATTATTTATATATGTTTTCAACATCTTTTGACAACATAAACGCTACAGTCTCACCTTCAAAGGTTCAAAAGGGTATTGTCTATTGATGGCATCAAGTTCCGTTTTGCAGTTCTCATTCAGGTCATCAAAAATTGCAACAAATAAACGATCCACAATATCACAAACCTGCAAGAAACATTAAGAGATCTTCAAAAATTGCATGAATAAACTAACTTTGTCAGAGGATATAATCAGCCAATCCCACCTCGAAATAGTGCTCTTTAATCTCCATTTCAACATCAAGCCCAACAAATTCACATAAATGCCTATGAGTGTATGAATCCTCTGCTCTGAAAACAGATCCAACTTCAAATACACGTCCAAAGCCCCCACATATTGCCATCTGTTTGTAGAGCTGTGGTGATTGTGCCAAACATGCAGGTTGCCCCTTGTAGTCAAGCTTGAATACAGCTGCACCACCTTCACTAGAACCAGCTATCAACTTTGGAGAATGTATTCCAACAAATCCCTCAGATCGCAGAAATCGTCTAAACACCTAGATATATGGTTAAAGGTTTATAAACATGTTTTTCACAAGATAGTCTCAATCACATGCATTTCAAAGACAGGTATTTTAAATGTAAATGGACACAAAACGAGCACTCATGTTTGATGAAAGTGCTGCTTTTATTTCAAGATTGCAAAAAACAGGTTAGTTTTAGTTAGTCACAAAGAATTTGGTAAACAACACACAGACAATATATCAGCACATGGCACAAATGGATGGCCTATGGATTTAGTTTCTATAAAGGACCTCTAGACGAGCAATTAAACAAAAGGAAATAATGTTACAAGTGCATTTGGAATCTAAATTTAAACAATATTTACTGATGTAAAATTTATTGTACGAAAAAAAAACATTTGGAAAAGCCAGCTAAAGAACATGATAAGAACTTACATCCTCAACATGACACTGAATGCGAAAAATTGCTTGATTTGCAGGAGTCCTAATGTCAAGAACTCTATAATTCAAACGTGTATCTTGACCAACACGAACGAGTTGCTCTCCAGTCTGCCATCCATAAATTAAGTTTTTGATTTATTTCAGAAAAAAATAAAGAATCCAAAGTTTTACTTCCAGTATTAAACTGCAAAAAATTTAGCTGATTGTCATGAGGTAAAATTGAGAATCTCATGTTTCACAACTCACCTGTTCTGCTTTTTCAAAGTCTTTCTCGCTCCGTGCTGCATCTTCGATATTAATAGGAAGATTAGGCACAGATCTGTTGACACAATAGAGTTTCTTAATTTGAACTTCCACCTGCAAAAATGTTTCAGGTGATTAAGTCGCCTTCCCCCTTAAATGTATATTTATTAAACTGACAATCATTTCTGTTGTAAAAGACATAACAGACTAAGATACTGAAATCAAGCAAGAAGCATGGAAGAAGAGTAAGACCATGCATACAGCTAATAAACAGGTAAAATTGATGTCTAATATTAGAAAATTTACCTAAGCAGTTAGCAAGTCGAGCAATCTCGTATGCCGTGTGAAGTAAGATATTGAGATTCGTCTGATAAAAGTTGAAAACAGTTCGGCTAGAGGGGGAAAAACAAGATATAAAGTTGAACAGAAATTTTCACGTGCTCCGTCATTGCTAGTAGGCACTCTCAGATCTCTGAATTCCTTATTTTATAGTATCTGATAAATGGTACGATTCACACTCTAGGACTAATTTCTTCGCATCAAACGTCAATTTCATAGACAAAAACTGAACTTTCGAACACAGCCGAAGGCAAGAAAAGTAAGCAACTTACTTGTTGAGTCGTTCCCGTTATCGGGTCTTTGGGAACCGAAATTATCCCTTCAACATCCACAATCGATTCCTTGTTGAGCGCCGTTGCGAATTTCACCATCTGGGGGCTCACAGATTCCTTGTCGACGGAGAGGACGCACTGCACGGTGCTCGTGAACTGCCTCAAAACAAGAAAAGCCATTTTCTTGCTCACCGGCCTAATCGCCTGGGCGACTCCCCGGATGAGCACCGACTGGCCGGAGAGCTGAGCCTTCAGCGCGCCGATCTCGGTCCACACCCGGCCGCTGACGGCCTTGGACTGGATCTCCTCGACCGGCACTTCTCCGTAGTTGGCGGCGAAGGCATCAGCCTCCGCGGAGTCATCCCGGGCGGCGGTCGCCGACGCGGAAGTCTGCTGCTTGCGCTCCTCCTTGGCCTCCTTCTTGGCCAGCTTCTTGGCCTGCTTCTTGCTGAGGGTCGTGCCGGCCAACTCGTCGGCGACGCCGTCGACGGACGACGAGGGCGCTTGGGAGACCGTCGGGGGTTCGGATGACGCCATGGCTACCGTGAGCAGGAGAAATGCTGAAACCCTACCACAACCTTCCGAACCTTTTTATTCATCAACCGAATAGATGCTTATGCATTTCGGCAAAAATTAAAATGCGCCCCTCCATTTTAAAAAAATATTAAAAGAATCTCCAATTACATTTTTCATCCTAAAAATGTTTTTTTTTAAACAACCCCCCCACCACTTTTTTTTTTTGCTAAAACTACGAGCAGCATTAATTAAAATTGCTTAGATAAACAACACTGAAATAAAAGAATAATAAAATATATATTTTTAAATTGGATGCACTTTTAATAACAATAAAAATCCAGAGACCCTTTTTAATTTTATTGTACACATTTCTTTGAGTAAAATTGAGGACGATCTACACGGTCGACATAACTGATATACAGCAACAGGCGACAATAGAACATCATGGATGAAAGTTCACAACAGCGAGTAACAAGTTAGCAAAGTACAGAAGAAATACACAATTGGAGTAGCAAATGTGCTTGATCACGAGTGCAGTGATTCCTTCATCATTCACTAAACAGTCTTCGCCCTAACACGAGATGCTCGAACTTCACTACTAAAATATTGCAAATTTGTTTGATCAAACAACTTGCTGAGAACCTTCTTGAGAGTAGTCCAACATGCTTGCTTTATTCAACAAAGAGAGGTGAAGGAATGAGTTTTCGACGCTCGGGACCATTCATTAGTTGAAAACAGGTAAGTCGATGCGCCCAAAAGTAGTATCGGTAAAAGGAATTGCTAGAGATCTAGTGTTGAAACGAAACCTATAACGAAAAAAAAACTGAACTCAGAATCGCTAGTGTATAAGCCGGTAATCTGGATGGAAAACTGACCTCAGAATCAAAATCAATGCAGTGGTCAAGCATATGGAGTTTTAGAGTATCTGAAAGAAAGCCTCCTTGTGGTGCTTTCAGCAGGTGGAATTGGTAATTGCTATTTTGCGAGTTGAATGACAGCGCAGTCGATTGTTCGAGGGGTTGCTGGTCTTGTAGCATTCCTGGTATTGAATCGACCATATCAGTTGTAGGATCAGCAATGCTTGTGTGGTTTGCGTCAATAAACTTGATACCAGAAAATTGCGGTGGCTCTGCTGGACCGCAAGAATCATTTGACAGAAGAGAGAGAGCATGTCGAAGATCCAATGCTCTTTCGGAGTTGGCAGAAAAAACAGATGTTCCCATATCTGCAACGCAAAAAATTACAGTTATGCTCGGTAATGATGAGCAGAAAATCATTGTAACCAGTGGACATTGCCTTCATATATATCGAATGTCAACTTAGACACAACCTTCATTGAGGACCTCAGTGGTGGTGCACTTAGAGGGTAAGTGCTTGTTCAAGTCATCGCAAGCAGTAGAACCAATATATGTTCGAGTAGTAGAAAACTGCAGCAGCCTATCAGTGCCTCCAGCTTTATTTGACTTTATCCCAGACTCTTCCGGTCGATGTAAATGTAAACTGGTCAGACCATCCCATGAGGAACTACCCATAGGCGGCGCCTGACCAAAAACAAGATCCATCTGACGTTTATCATCTGAAAAGAACAGATGATGATGATCAACTAACTAAACAGAACATCTTCATATAGCTTAGAGCGAAGAAGTACCAATGACTTTCATCTGGATATTTTGTCCTCTGAGGAAAAAATCATATAACTTGCAGTAACAATTAAGGAATCTATCAGCAGCCAGCATGAGATCACAAGAAACAATTTTCCATCGGTGTCAGGATCGGCAAAGCAAGGAACAAAAAAACAAGAGACAACAAGTTCCCATAAAGACAGATCCTTCGCTCAACAAGGATGCATCAGAATAGCTTGAGGAGAGGGATAATGAAATTGAAATCCACTGGCAAAATGTAAGAGAAGAAATCTACCAGTGGAATGTTAGGAATAGAAACTCTAATGCTGCAACTAGGAGAGCTTTAGAATCCATCTGAACCAATCATATCGATGGAAGCGAGGCAGTAAATACAGTATCCAATAAAATCACCAGATGAATAAAAAGACATTTTGAAAAAGAATAAGAAAATCACTGAGAAAAATCCTTCAGTTTACCATAGGAAAAGAGGAATATCTTCTAGAGAAGCCAGTGACGACAATCAGTAACCAATTTTGATAGATCCAAGAAAGTTCTTAATTAGAGAGGCAAAGTTCAAGAAATACCATAATTTAATGTAGATAGCCTTGACGAACTAAATGAGATTGTAACTGCTTGTGGCTTCCTACGACGTGCATTATGATCATATAAACGCCTGCGGCAACTTCTCTTTCTCTGATCAAACTCTGACAAATCATGGAGCCTGGAAGGCCAAAAAGGATTTTTTTTTCTCAGAATAGATGACTTTTCCAACTAGGAACATCACAAAACAATGCATCATAAAGTCACATAGTTGCATGCTACAAGGAAGTCCAAGGAATAGAAGAATTTATCATGGAGAACACTACAAAACACACTACAAAACACTAATGTGATGTCACCAAATCCACATACTCTGCCACTTTTAGCATTGCATTTGTTCAATCCACTATAGCCATCTAAGTTGCAGTAACTATTACGCATCATAATCATAATGGGCAGCAAAGAGCTTAAATCAAAACTGCAACACAGTGCTATCAGCAACTGATATATACCACATACAGAAATTTGTGCCAAAAAACCTCACCTGCTACATTGCTGACAAAACCGGCGTTCCCGGCCAGCTATGATCACCTTAGGAGACTTTGAATGGCTTTCACAGATTTTATGTTTGCGATGATAATCCTTAGCTGTTGTAAGGTCAATATTACAACCTTCAACAAGGCAATAAGGGCTCTGTACGTTCTGCTGAGACAACCTGGACTTTTTTATTGTTGCTGAGTTTGACACCAGAGATGCAGAAGAAAAGTTTTTGATGTTATTCTCTGCATCAACATCCTCAAAGTTCCTTCCAAGCTTCAAACCAGTAAGAGGCTCCTTAGGGTGGCCTGTCTCCACTGCCATCAGTGAAGTTTGAGAATCAACTACCCATGGATAAATAATCTTGTCTGAGAATTGAAGCGTCCTTTCTGTTGGTCGGATATTCAACTCTGGTTTTCTCCTTTCAGTATCAGACAGAGAACCCGTGGATGCATACATGGAGCTTTTGTCAGACCAGTTACTCAATTCTAGAACAGAGGAGGCACCACAGCCGGATGAAGATAAATCTTCAATTCTCAAGTCTATTTCGTGTGCATGTTTAGGGATGTCAATTTCCCTACCAGTGAGTGCTACCGGGCTTCCCCAGTTCCACTGGAATGGAATTTTGGAACCCAATCCATCCAAGAAGTCTTTGCAGCAAATTGAAGGTGTTTTCCTGCTCCAACAAATGACCAAAATACCAAGTACAAATTATAAGCATTTATATTAAGCAAAGATGGTTCAACCAAAAAAAAAACAGCTCAAATTATTAAGATAAAAGAATGTTATCAAATAAAAGATTATTCTGAAAACTATTCCACCTTCTTATAGGTCTGCGCCACCAGGGGGCTGGAGAATCAATTGACAAAGGTTGACTGATCCCCAGAAAAGAAATCAAAACTGAGCATCACATCCCGGGTATGTATCAACTTCTCCGACTACTAATTGTTCTCTCAAGTTGTTTCCTAAATGAGATGGTTAGCACTCTCTGGTCACTCTTTCCCCCAGTCTCCATTCTTCCCAATTACCATTTCCACCAGATAACTACTTGTTTTTTGACCTCAGAACATCTTCAGCCTCAAGGAAGAATTCTTTAAAATAAGAAGGTGCCACTAAGGGCCGGCTCAAGGTATAGGCCATTAAGGCCTATGCCTAGGGCCCCTATTATATTGGGGTCCATTAAATTATATATATATATAATTATTATTTTAGAAATATATGAGTTTGAATGATAAATATTTAAAATTATGGATAAAATAAGTTTTAGTGATTTATTTTCATCGTTAATTTTAATTTT
>JBBUKS010000035.1:8908345-8928024 GCA_038050645.1 Hedychium gardnerianum
TTTCTCTCGCTTTAGCTATTCTATAAATGTCTCTTTCCCCTTCTTTTGTATCCAATTTTTGATATAATCGTTTAAAAATTTCATTCTTTGTTTCATTCGTTACTTTCTTAGCATTTTTTTTGCTAATGTATATTTTTTTAAGTTTTTCTCGTTCTTACAACTATATAATTTCTTATAAGCTCTTCGTTTTTTCTTCACTTTCTCTTGTACTTTCTCATTCTACCACCAAGATTCCTTATTTGTTGGTGCATGTCCTTTTGACTCACCGAGAACACTCTTAGCTATTATTTTTAACTTTGATACAATCTTATCCCATGTCGTATTGGGGTCACCATATACTTCTCATAATCCTTGTACTTCTCCTACCTTGTCCTTAAATATATTTTGATTTCTATCCTTTAACTTTTACCACTTAATTTTAGGAGTCGTATATATATTTTTTCTATTGATATTATGTTTGAGGCATATATCCAATACTACTAACTTATGTTGAATAGTTAAGCTTTCTCTAGGGATGACATTGTAATTTTTACAAATCTTTTTATCTCTCTTTCTAACCATAATAAAATCAATTTATTATTTATTATTTCCGCTTTTAAACGTGACTAAGTATTCTTCTCTTTTCTTAAAATATGTATTAACTAATATAAGGTCATATGCTATCGCAAAATTCAATATAATTTTCCCTTCTTCACTTATTGTTCCAAACCCATAACCTCTATAACCTCCATGTACTCTCTCATATTCCTCATTTTTCACTCCGACATGTCCATTTAGGTCATCTCCTATAAAAATTATTTCATTTAACGGAATGTTTTGTAATATTTCATCGAGATTGTCCCAAAACCTTAATTTGGTAACTTCATCTAATCCTACTTGGGGTGTATATACGCTAATTATGTTTATAGTTTCTTTCGCTACTATTATCTTGAAAGTTATAATTCTATCACATTTTCTATTTATTCCTACAACTTTATACTTTAACGAACTATCTATAACAATACTCATCCTATTTTTTATTTTATACTTTCTTGTGTACCATAACTTAAAACCCGAGTTCTCTATCATCTTTGCTTTCTCGCCTACCCATTTTATTTCTTGTACACACAAAATATTAATTCTTCTCCTAATCATCACATCTACTACCTCCATTGATTTACCAGTGAGAGTTTCTATGTTTCATTTAGGTCGTCTCCTATAAAAATTATTTTATTTAACGGAATATTTTGTAATACTTCATCTAGATCGTCCAAAAACATTAATTTGATAACTTCATCTAATCCTACTTGGGATGCATATACGCTAATTACGTTTATAATTTATTTCGCCACTATTATTTTAAAAGCTATAATTCTATCACATTTTTTTATCTATTCCTACAACTTCATCATTTAACGATCTATCTACAACAATATCCATCATATTTCTTATTTTACATTTTCTTGTGTACCATAATTTAAAACCCGAGTTCTTTATCATCTTTGTCTTCTCGCCTACTCATTTTATTTCTTGTACACACAAAATATTAATTTTTCTCCTAATCATCACATTTATTACCTTCATTGATATTTACCAGTGAGGGTTCTTATATTTCATGTTTCAAATCATAGACTATTAGTTTTCTTATAATATTTATTCTTATCCAACCTATGGTGTGAGAACTCTTATTTATTTAGCACTACACCTGAGTTCTCATGGAGATGTAACGGTTCTTGCCGAGACATTACAGTCGGACCTAGCAATGCGAATTCTTGTATATTTAACACTACATTCGAGTTTTCATGGAGATATAACAGTCTTTGCCGAAACGTTACAGTCGGATCTTATAACGCATTCCTTACGGATAACATCTTAACATTAGCATAAAAATTTAATTGATCTATTTATTAAAATTTATCATAATTTAACATTGATTGATAATCTAACATATATGTCCCCACAGTTAAAACACTCCTAAAATGTTAAATCCTAAAATATTAAAATTTGATGCAGTTGGAACCTTAGAAATTCTATTATTAAAAAGTATGGACAAATGTCGATTGGAGATATTTTTACACAATGTAAGAAAAAAAATATAAAACTATCACATCAACAATTCTTCTCGAGCCGGTCTCTTAAATATAAAAGAAGATAAATATAAAAGAAGATAAATACAAATATCCAGGTGAAAAACACATAACGACTATCACAGACAATGCTACCTTGAGGATCGATCGTTGCCTAATCCAGATAGATTATAATGCATTCACCATTTGTGTTACACTCTGGAGACTTTACACAGTTTAAGCAAGGTTGAGAAGTTAGTGGCTAGAGTGCAATTTTCAAGGGCATTGAATTTTAGTTATTTAAATTAGCAAAATCTAAGGGGTGTTTCTGTCAAACCAAACAAGGTGTTAATCGGAGCATTCAACACAATATACGTTTATTAATGTGCAATTAAGTCCTTGGATTTAAATAAATTTACTAAAATGTGCCCTTAGTATCTGTTTTTGGCATATGATGGAAGATTTGAGTCGATGAACAAGATATCTAACTTGCCAAGGTTAACCGACTCTTCGATCAATTGAGCATCCTACTCAATTCCAAAACACCGGAAAAAAAGTATAAAACTTCATGTAGCTTCAAGGTAGATCCAAGGACAAATCTCTCACTCACCGAGAAGCGAAAACCTCTAACTATATCAAACAGATGCGACTCGAAGAAGTCGCGTATAGAAGTATGATTGCTTAGAATGAGTTCAGAGACTACCAATGTGACTATTTAAGAGCAAACGAGTGTGCATTATTGTTCGATAAACATAGCACGGTGCAGACATATAATCACAGAACCAACAGCTCACTACGACACGCGAATTTAGTACTCAAAATAGAGAAACACACAACGATATATAACATGGAAAGATGATAGCATAAAGAGAAGTTCCTCTCACAATCATAGCTGATATGTCTTCTTCACCGTGCTTCTAGCGCACCGATTCCTGAAACAAAAATCGGAGGACAAATTCTTTAGAAAACGAAACCGAAGATATATGTAAAAAAGATGCAGTAGGTCTTGCATACTATTTACAAAACACCATTGCTGGGATGAGATCCCTCAGTAACCATTCACTGCCATTGGAAGAAAGTCGGCAAAGCTCCACAGATCCTCATCGTTCACCTCTCGAGTCATATCGCTAATGAGAAGGCCCTCAGCCGACACATCTGGGCTTCCCTCCAGATATGGTTCTTGCAGAAAGTTCATGTACGACTCGAAAACAGACAATTCCTCAGACAAACTCTCAGCTGAGTAATCGGCAGAGACTACTTCCTTGCCGATAAGTTTCTTCACTGAAGCACCACCTTCTGGGTATGTCGCTGCTACACTTCCACCCTCACTTTCGCAACCATATTCAGAACAATCAATCGAGTTGCATCTTCCATCAGAGTAAAACTTATTTGCACAATCATCAACAGGAGATTTTCGCTTCTTCTCCACGAAGGAGTTCAAATTCATGGATTGCTTGATAGGTTCCTTATCGTCGATAAAGTCAAAAAGGGCAGATATATCCTGATCTGCTCCTTCCAAGTAGTTCATATTCTGGTTAAAATTGAGCTTCTCTGATGGGTTCAGTTTGGGGGCATTTGAACTCGGCAAGAAGCTTTGAACACTTGGTGGTGCCTCCTCAGGGAAGTTCACCTTGGCTTTTTTGCCACGGATCCGGCGGGCCTCTGCATCGTATGCTCGTGCAGCTTCTTCGGCAGTGTTGTAGGTTCCGAGCCAGACGCGAACACCCTTTCGGGGATCTCTGATTTCAGCTGCCCATTTGCCCCAAGGACGCTGCCGGATTCCGCGGTATTGATTCTTTCTGTTCCTATTTGCGGACCTAACTGCAGGTCCATTCAATTTGACATCTTTGTGACCAAGTGTTCCATCTACTGCCATGTTAAAAGGGAATTAGTACATGTTTTTGAAGGAGAGTTTTCAATGCTTAGCAAGATGATGAAAGTTTTGTAAGAACCCTAAACCAATTCGATTACACTGATTCTTGATCAGCATCCATAAATCACAGATCTAAGACACTTAAGTTAGATAATAATTACGGATCCAAAATCAGGAGGGAAAAAAAACCTAATTGAAGGCCTAAAACAAACTATAAATTACAGATAGATAGTGAATGACTCGATCAAAAAAATAACAAAGCAAACTTATAAACATCAGAGGAAAAGCTTGATGAACAAATATGAGTCATACAGATCAAAAACTAAAACTAAATAAGCCATACAGATTGCGATATAATGAATGATCCAACAGAAACTAAGATTTAAGCTATGATACTGCAGAATAGTCTCAATAACGAGCATGTACACTGTGGGAGCACAAAACAAAAGAAAGGCAGGAGAATTATTGCAAATAAAACGAGAATTACTTTGGAAGATGTTCGATCTTACGAAGAGAAGGTGCAAAATAAAATCTCGGGAGAAAAATTGTTCCGAGTAAGAAAGATACTCCAAGTAAAGCTAAAATTTTTGCGGAAGAACAGAACTCAATACCTAATTTGAGAATATCAAGCTAAAAAAACGCTAGACGGCGATTTAAAGATCCATCATGTTCGAACTAGATCCCAAATGAATTCATATGTGGAGTAGAAGAGAGAGAAATATCGAGCTTCTACGAATCGAATCTCTTTGTTTTTAATCAAAAAGGGATAAAATCGACCTAAGAAAGAGGGAGAAGGGAAAAAAGATGCCTTTCGAGGTGAAAGCGAAGGGTTTGGCTTCGTCCATCTGCACCTCGTCGTCCGCGCCGAACTCCATCGCCTCTCCGTCGAACTCCTGGAAGTCAGCCTCGAAGTCGTCTTCGGTGACCTCCGCCGCCGCGGCCCCGCGGTGTCCAATCTTCTTCCTCCTCGCGCCACTAGCTCCCCCTTTCTTCATCTCCGGCCACAGGTAGTCCGAGGTGACCCGCGGCGCGGTGGGGATGAAGTCGGAGATGATCGCTCCGCCGCACATCGTCCAATCTCGACTCTTCTTTTCCTCCCCGAGAACAGAGCACAAAGTAGAGTTGAAGCCAAAAGAAGCTCCACCTAATGAGAAAAAGAGGAGAGATAATATTCTTCCAAAAATTAAATTTGTTAAAAAAGTAATTTACTAAAAGAACCCTCTTAATTTTCATGACATTTTATTAAATTTATCTTCCAAAAATTTTTGTTCTCGAAATCTTAAGGAATAAATGCATCAAGGAGACTTATAAGTATGTTTAATTTTAATTTTAAGATAAAATTAATTGATTATAAAAAAATAATAATTAAGTTCATCTAAACTTCTCTCACATATCTCACAATTTTTTAAAAAAAATTATATGAATGAAAGTATCGTAAAATCAATTTATAACCTATCATAAATAAATGATTAGAAATGAAAAGATTTTTTTTCAAAAATATATATTTATCGAGAATTAATTTTTATTTTATTATAATAAATTTATTACTCGTTAATCAGGTGAATATTCTCATCAGGATCTAACAAAATTAATTAATAAATTAAAAAAAAATCATTTAAAAATAAAATTAATATATTTTTATATATCTCTTTAATATATTCATGATCTTCTACCTGAATCCTACGACATAAATTACGTTCATTAAATTTGTAAATTTATAAAAGCTTGATTTTCTAATTTAAAAAATATTAAATTTTTAAATAATATAAATTCATCTTTTATATATATATATATATATATATAATTTAGATACGAAATTAATAATATTTTTTATTATTATATTTTAATTGATATTAAATATTTAATTTTTTGAATCAATTAATTTTAAAATAATCAATTTTATTTCAAAAAAAATTCCACTGATTATAAAATAAATCGGGTAGCATTTATGATGATCTATTTAGATGAGTCTATTTTCTCAAGTTACTTATTTATTAAAAAAAATTATTATAATTCACTACAATTGAGTCTCGATTTTAAAATTATTGAGATTCATATTTAAAAATCTAACCACTTCATTATTATGATCCGGGGTCTAGTAAAATGCCGTAGTTTTTAAGTTTAAAAGAAAATTATTTGGAATTATTTTATTTTTTATACCTTCTCGTTGTAAAAGCTCTGTATCATAATTCCAAATATTTTTTTTGGTAAAATGTGAATTTAATAGCGGTAGTGCCATTATTAATTAATTTTTTGTGTGGTGGTGGATTTTGGACTGCTTGTGTAAATTATAGAATAATACGTGGCCCTTTTGCTAAATTTTATATTTTCTCATCAATTCATTAGTCTGTTAGTCATTAATTTATCTGTGCAATATATATTTACCGCTGCAATTTTATTTAATACCTAAATCATTAATTATTCACTGTTTTTATCCCAACACTTTTTTTAATCTTATTTTTACTTTTTATTTTTCTAATTTATTTTTTAAAAAAATGCATTCGCATCCTCCAAATTTGCTGATTTATGTGTCAGTTTGAGTCGCTGGCTGCGTGCAGACAATTGATTTACGTACGTTAATTAATTGCCTTCATCAACACACTCCTCCTACCCTTACTGCGGCCCCACAACGGAAAAGTATTTTAATAATAAAATATTCCTGCACAATAATAAATACGGCATTATAGAAAGGAATGTGACATGGAAAAAAATATTCAAAAAAAAATGCTCAATCAAATTGCTATTTATAATGATTTTAAATATTTGATGAGCAAATTTTTTAGAGATATTCCTTGAGCCAAGTTCATTGAATTTGTAACGTGGGGCTTGGGACGATGTGCCCGACACACTCCTTTTGATTTTAATAATAGCGAAAATAAAAAAGAGACGAGATTCCAATTTGTGTTGTTAATTAATTTAATATTTTAATCACGGAATGCTTAATAATGAAATGATCAAAGTTCACGAAGTCATTTGTATTCTTTTCACGGTGGCAAATAACAAAACACAAAAACGCTCGTCCCAACTCCCAACTTTCCTGTCAATTCATGATCAATACGAAAAAATAAATTATAAAAATTAATCTAATTAGTCCAAACAATGATCAATACATAAAAGAAAATAAAAATCTAACTACTAACTAAAATTTGATCCTTAAATTTCATAATAATAACACTCCATGCATTAACCATCAGTCCATCTCGCGAGAACCATTTGTATTCTTCTCATAAAGTGACAGAAACATTGAGAATAAACATTTCACTTTTTACTATCACAAAATCATTTGCATTCTGAATTTATCGCTAGACTAATCAAAGAAAAGACCGTTCATCTCCAAAATTAATTGGCTCCATAAGAATTTGAATAGCTAGATCATAAAAAAAATAAAAAAATGATCAGAGTTCAAATTCATAAATATTTTAGAAGTCAAATTTTAAAGTATATATAAATTTATATTCTGAATTTATTTGATAGATGAACTGAGAAAAAGTTATCTAATTCAAAAATTAATCGAGCAAAGTAAAAAAAATCCTACAAGGATAATTGTAAGCTCGAAAGAACTCAAACAAACATAACGACGAGAGATCATACTCGGGAACATTTCAACACTACAATGAAGCTCTCAAGTGTAATATGCAATCAGATTTATTGTGATTGAAATGTTGTTGCTACTTACATTACCCACACTTCCCATACAACAACCAAGTTCATGGACACAAAAACAAATAAATGGTAGATAAACAGCATCTTTATGGATCTTGATAGCAACATCCATGCCACATATCTTTGACAAATAAATGGAGGCATATGTAGAGAAAACAACAAATAGGAGACAGAAACCTAACATACTATATATGATGGTGGGCTTTGGTGTAAAATGACACACATCTTGGTTTCCACAGAAACCTAACATACTGTATATCCATGCCACATATCTTGTTGCTATATATGAGATTTTATATGAGGTGGGCTTTGGTGTAAAATGACACAAAAATGTGGGCAATCGCCCACTATACATCTCAATGGCATTCACATGAACATCATGTTTATGGTTTTGGAGAGTACCTTAAGACGGTTCGCTTGGCAAAGAACGATCGGACTGCAGCTGCCAAGGTATTATGGTAGGATGTAGCCAGTTCAAACCTTAAAAATAAGCTGAGGCTGGCATTTTTTAATTTGGAGAGGTGGCTACTAGATCGTCTTGGCAAAGGTCAGACTGTGATAGACTTGGTATGATGGTAGGTGGCGACCATTGATCTGGAACCACAATGAAGTATGCCGACATTGCTTTCCTGAATCGTTTTTTGTATTGTTTGGGTGAAATCACAGTGGGAGATGCGTCTTTGAGTCCTCCCAGAATTCCTGAGGATTTCACCCATGTCTCGAGGTGCTTGTCCCATGTGTATTGCCGCATGAAATCAATGATCCCAAGAACCAGTTCCTGCTTGTTCTCATCAACCCCCACGAGCAAAGAGTAATCCATCACATCAATGGACTATGAGAAAACAAGAAAAATGTCAAAAAGAAGTTATAGGCATAGAAATGGTTAGAAACGCAGTTAAAAAGAACATTCATTGTTAGCAGTTTAATCACATCATTATTATTATTACTAGATAAGCAAATATCACAATTCTCAGTTAAGAACAATACTGCATACTTAAAAGATCCTCCTACCCCTTCCCACCTTCAATGGGCATAACATATGTGGATGTGCAACAGGAAAAAAAAAACTGTCAGTTGATGGAAACTCAAAATTCCCATTGTGGAATTTAGATTCATGTATGGAATTCATAAACTCAATAGCAAGGAAAGACCATGAGCACAACCACAAAATAAAGAAACAAATCTCACTGATGATGATTTCCACATAACTTTGATGCCAATTTAAACTTGCACAAGATAAGAACCTTATCTTTGTTCTTCTTGCAATTCCTTGTGGAATAATAAAATTCAGTTGTGTTAATTGGTAATTTTAAGTTGAAGAGGAATGGCTTGCAATAGGAATGGTTAGAAAAAGCGTATTTGTTGTGCTCATACAAATTGCATTTTATGGGATTGAGAAAGAAACCAAATTTCATAGTACAATTTGCTTTTGGGTTCAGAGAAAACTGAATGATAATACGAACTTGGGCTTCCTCCAAATGGTAAATGCTTCCACTGGAAATAATCCATATATATGTGGGAACTTATTATGAGGTTCAATTAATAATTCAGTCATCATTTACTTTCTCAGTTTTGATCCCTGTCCAAGTAAATATAAGATTTACATTTCATAATTCTGATAGTGTGCAGAAAGAAGTGTGTTACCATATTGTTGTGCAAATATAAAGAACATGTTTCCTGGAGGATATATAAAAGAGTTCTGTCACAGATAATTGTAATGTAAGGAGCAGACCTATCAAAACAGTTCACTTACCGCAAGAAAGGCTGTGTCATTCCACACAGCTCTTTCCAGAAGTCTCTTTGCTTTGTTTCCAACAAAAATTGGAGAAGTAGGCATGGCCTCGATCAAATTTTGATCAAGAAGCACCTTATTGTTACCACTTGAATCTGCATTATATCGAGACCTTGAAGATCCTTTAAGGTCATACAACCACTTAACACTCCTTCCAAATAAAAGGTTCTCCATTACAAGAACATCCATTTTTGATTCTTTTCCACCTTTCGAGCTTTTGATTAGGACCTATATTACAATAGATAATATATATATAAAACAATTTTGTTTCAGAAAAGGATAAATTAGAGCTTGCACATGGAATGGTAAACAAACAAGGAGAAGAAGTATCTGGATTGGTGGTAACAAACAAGAAAATGTTCTTTTCACCATAGTAAATAATAAGGATGAGTCTCTAATTTAGATTAATAAAAGTAAATTTGGTGCTTTCAGTTTATCCTTGCTACAAAAGGTGTAATGTCAATGGTTAAGAAGAGTAATGAATTTAGTGGAGAGGCACATTTTGCCCCCTAAAGCAATCGACAAAATATGAGGCGAGATTTTAGTCAGTCAGATCGGGAAATTTGGTTAATGCACCGACACTAGTTTCGCGAAGACGATATGGAAAATCGAACATGAAAAAGTGGAACAGGATACCTGGTAAATGCCAAGAATCTTTGCCAAACATGTTGGACACCCAGTGCTTATGGATTCTGTTAGATACTTGAAATACTCCGGAGCAAATTTAATAAATGATTCTAACTCAGTCTTGGTAACCTGCTTTATAATGAACCTGTCATCCAGAGACTTTGCAAAAAAGGCATTGCTCTTCCCACCTTGTGCAACCCATTTTTTGCAACGACTAAGCGACCTTATAAAGTCGAGTTCAGATGGACAGCAAGTTCTCCTTAATGCTTCAAAATGTTTTGCATAGTAGCAAGTCACACTATACCTTGTTGCAAAAGAGACTCTAACATGCATTGATTTAGTGGATGCAAGTGGATCTATGGTCAGAGGACTCTTGCTACCAGGGATGGATGAAGTGCTATCATCAATGGACCCGAGACTCTTGAAAGTTTCAAAAGGAATATCATCAAATGACTGAAATATGAAAGAGTTTCCATAATCCTGGATGGTAAAAGAAAGTGGAGATTCCCTACCATCTCTTAACTTCTCAGGCTCATCAGATATTTGAGAGTGATAATCAGCACAAACAAGAGCATAAGCAATGACACTCGTTGGTTCATCATCATAAATTGGAATGGCAGTATCATTAACACCAAGGGGAAGAAACAGCCTTCCCCAGCCCTTCTGCAATAATTCCTTAAATACATGTATACTTTCAGGATGATATGCACTAAGGAAACCATCAATATCCTTGTTGAGAGAAGCACAGAGGTCAGATACAGTCGTCTTGATAAAAACAGATACATCTTCAATGTGTTCACAAGATCTAGAAGTATTTGTAGATGTTGAATTTGAATCAATGTGAGAGCTTTCTTCAACATTCTCAGATGAATCAATATGAGTTGTATCATCTAGACCTGATAGGTTCAATTTGCTTGCATCAACTAAAGTAGGACCATTTTCACCTATCCATTTTGCATCCAAGGTGTTAGAGAGCTCATCCATGATTGGGTATTGCCCCGTAGAAACAACCCTATGTGGGCCATCATGTGATTCCACGAAATCAGTCTGATTGCTTGCAGTTGTGCTAGTAGAGAGGACTTTGGTGCTCTCATGTTCTAAATCTAGTTTTTGCTGATCTGAAGGTTGCTTATATTCATCATCTTCATCTTTACTCCCACTACCATTATGGGGTCCAGCAGAAGCTACAGAAACTGAAGAGCCTGAATTTGTGAAGCTCCTCCCAACCCTAGGAGCTAGTTCCTCTTTATTCTTAGTTGGCAAACCTTTAGTACATGCGTCAGTAGCAAATTTTATTTGTTTATCCCATACATAGGACTGGAACAGCAATTTCCTTTGCAACTTATTAACTTCAAGAATATCAACAAATGGCTGCATATCTGTCTCATCCTTTTTAGTTACTGTCCGAACAAATTCCTGAAATCAGTAAAGTAAAAGATATACTCATTGTTATGAGAAGGCCATCATTTCACGAAGACATGGAAAATAATATAAAAAGGCATGTATTTATGTTTCCACACCTCAAATTCTGCCCTCTCTTTCAGCAAAATACCTTCAAGGACTTTCATGTTTACATCATGAGAACCAGCATTAGAGATTTTCTCTTCAAGTTGGTGCAGTGACTTTTGTACTTGAGCGAAGAGATCAATCGCAATATTACTTAGCTGTCAAATTAAATCAAAACAATTAATTTCCAAGAGTGACAAATAAATCTGCACTAACCAAACTTAGTCCAATGAGACCTTATCTGTTTCTTCTTGTACCCAATCTTGATGCTGGTAGTTAAAATCCAATATTGAAGGTGGCAGATAGACAGAGTGTATATTTATTGGTGCATATTTGAAGCAAGCAACCATTTCCCCATATCTACTCATGTTCGGACAAAGATCAATGAACAAGAAAATTACAAGTTGCCTTATAAAGTGCCAAAAAGAAATAACGGTAAAGAAAATTACCCATAAAAACGTAGACAATCCCTGTGTAGTGAATGCCCACAGCTAGCTACTCTACTTGCAGCAGCATGATTTGAAAAGCTAAGCTCTAAAAATTTACCAAAAGACAAACCCCAAGCAGCATCAGACATTACAATTCTTGGAGTTGCAGGTGGTAGTCCATTAGCTCGAGGGCAGCACAGGCACCTGTGCCACATCCATATCTTGCCATCACGTGCTCCCGGCAGAACAAATTTTTCAAGCTTCTTAACAGATATTGTCAGGCTGCCTTGGCGATGTGTGTAACAATATATATGAACTTCTGATGGCATCTCACAAGTACGACACTTATAACTCTGTAGAATACATTGTTAGAGTAGAAAGCTTCTTTATATATCACTCTAGATACACATTTGTACAGGAAATAAAATAAAATTAAAAGACAAAAAAAACCTGATTAAATAGGTGGTCTCGTAAGTATCTCCCAAGGGGCCTGTCAAAACTGCCATAATATTTGAAGCGGAGTAGATGTGCACGCTCACAAACAGTACCTCCTTTCCAAACACAGCGGGAAGATAGAGAAACCAAAATGCTCTGATGATCTGATGGAGATGGTGGGAATTCTTCCTTTGTAACCAAATCATCATTCCTTGAATTATCTCGATGCAATTTTATAGATTTTAAGTCATCTCTTTGCACATCACAGTCTGTCCCCCTACCATCCTCAAAGACTCCTCTATTTTCATGAAGGTTAGATGTTTGCACTTGATGACTGATACTTGTTTCTTTATGAGTTTCCATGCATCCAGGTTCATTACCCCTTAAAAAGTCTGCCATAATATCTTCTCCAGTATGACAGGCAGAACGACCAAGGGAATAGCTTGGAGCTGTAACTGAGTGAGACAAAGAAACAAAAGGGACCAGGCATTGTTCTCCCATATTATTCAGTTGGCTGCCTTCATCAACCAAAAGATCGTGCATATTTACAACTACACTATCAGAGTTAGAGAGAGACAAAAGGGTCTGAGAAGTATTATCTTCATAAGAAAGTGGTAAAGCTGATCCAGTTTCTGGTCCTAAATTGGGATCTGATTTCCCAGAAGTTTGCACAACACTACTAGATTGTGACTTATCCGCTGGAGATATTGTGAAGCCAGGAATTGTGGATATAGATCGGTTTACCATCGAGGGTTTATCTGGAAGTGCAACAGTTATGGGAGACTTCAATGGAAGTTCTGGAAGAGAGGCCCCCTCATCAGCAAGAAAAGATGTTTCCAAAGCCAAATGATATGCAGCAAATACTCCATATTGAAGAACATGCTTGACTTTCTTCAGCTCATTGCTACAGGCACCCTTAAGCAAAATCTGTAAATCAAAAAGGGAATACAGATAAATCTTTATGAACCTTGGTGTGCTTATAAACTCCAATGAGCAGAAGCATCAACATTGATGTAGCCATCTTCAGAAACATTAAAAAAAAAACTTGAAGTAAACTTCAATTTTAAAAAATAAAATAAAATAAAAAAGAAGTGTATGGAAAGAATTAAGTACAACTAAAATCAGTTCCTGAGAAAATAAATCTTTTACTGAAATTGATTTCATAATGAAATATCTTGAGTTTACTTGCATGACGAATTCACAAAATACAAATGTCTAAACTATTGTTTGAGGATTTCATAGCAAGAAGTAACTAATAAAACAGTGAAACTTGAGCACTTACAGTACAACCCAAAGGTTTGGGGCATCCCCTAAAAAACATCAATGTTTTTATGAGTTTTTTTCCATCTTGGCAGGCAATACCATGTTCTTCAATGAATTTCTCTACATGAAACAGTTCGCAATGCCCCAGCTTTGGAGATGAAAGATGGTCAATTGAAGGGACAATCTCCGCCCCAGTGCAGCGTGCTATGCGCTCTAGAAGTGGCCTTTTTACATTCAAAACAAGTGAAATGTTTTTAGCAAGAAGATAATCTTGAGCACAACGAGAAACTGTTTTCTCTACCAAGAGAACATTGGGGTGGTGAGAATCTATCTTTGCAATTGCCATCTTCAAATGATCCATTTCCTGAATAAAACATCATGAAATATGAAACTAGTGAAGCATCTCTATGAAACATGTTAGTCAAGAAGAAGGGCACAACAAACCTGCTGCAACAGAGTATCAATACTTGAAAGCAAATTTGATACTCGCTGGTATTCAAGAGCTCCACTAAGGATTAGAAAGCGGGCTTTCTCAATCTTTGAAGGCATACGTCGGTTGGCCACATTCTTCTTGCACACAACTCCTTTCACCACCATACTAAAAGAAAACAAGGGGGAAAGTTATGTTAAGAATTAAGAAACGTCTAGAGACAAACCAACCAAATCATGATACTTGATCCTGCAACAACATTATTCCATTATTATGAGGGGCATGCTACATCATGGGGAAGGGTCATTAGTAAGTAGTAACTATCAGTAAAGTCAACTAAAAACTAAAAATATTTCTCATTGGGGAAGTATTCAATTGGCTTGGAACCTTTTACTTCTCATGGCATGGGAATTGTGGCATGGGAATTGGTGAGAATGTTCATAAAAACATGTTCCATATATCACTGCAATGGGATATGATGGGGTGGGAATTAGTTCCTACACAACGGAATTTTGGATGGGAATGAAAAACCTGACCAAGATGATTGACCTCTAATCCCATGTGTTGGATTTTGACAAGCTTAGGTTATTCTCATTTTCTCTTTTGTAGTTTCATACATCATCAGTTTTATACAATTCTGTTTGGTTATTTGTCAAAGCAAGAATTGTTATGATGTTTTAATAAAATGTGTTTTTAAGATATTAACACTTTTAACTGCTTGCCTATTTCTTGCACTTTTGTATACCAGCAGTTAGAAGTATTAGTAGTAATTAACTAGTTACAGTTTTCTTAATTAGTTGTTGTCTACTTAAGTATTTTAAGTTGTCCAAAGTTTAGTGTTTTTTGTGTATTTTATTTATATTCCTGGAAAAAAATTCAAGCACATAACATTTCAATAAACAGTTTTTTGCAGGAATGATATTGCTGGGTATTTTAACCTCCATACCAAATGATCCCTAAAGGTCTATTCAGCATTTTAGAACATTGAACATTGGCTTACCTATCACCGCGATGCCCACAAGCTAGGCACTTAATCTTGACATATAATCCAGGGTCCATTCCTCCACCACTACTAGTGTCTGGTTTAAGAAGCGTTGCTGCTTCCCATGACAAAGAGGTTAGTATATCTAGCCAGCCCTCCTTGCCATCTTCAGAAATAGGTAAATTTTCAACTTGAAGAAGTTGAGCCACTAAAGCCCTAAAGTGACCTTCAACGACATTTTTCATGGCATTCTTATGTTCCTCAATTGACCGGTCTCGATTTCTGTGCTCAAAACTTCCAAAGCTATTCAATGAACGCATATAGCGCCATTGCCCTGTAGCATCATCTTCTTCATCTTCAAAGAAAACAGCTTCTTTCTCATCTTCTTCATCTTCAGGCTCCGGAGGGAGCCAAAGTTGTTTATTGTTCTCAAAATCCATAGGTTCTGCATCAGTAGTGTCCACGCCAAATATGGAAGATGAAGTATCACATTCAACAGTATTTACAGTACAATGTTCTTCTACCTTATCAGTGTTTAAATGAGTGTGGTAATTTCTGTTGTCAAGCAATGGAATGCTGATTTCTGGAATGTCAATATCTCCTTCAGCAGGATGTGCTTTATGTGATCCACATCTCTTCACAGATTCGTCAAATTCAAGTGGCCCATAAAATTCATCAGAGTTGACAAACCTTTGTTCTTCTGAATCCCACTGGCATGTTCCAAAATCATCTTCATCATCATCACTCCTACAACCAGAGGGAAACTATGAATTTTTAGTTTAATTCTCTGAATCAACTTTTAACCTAGAGAGTCTCCAATAAATAAGAAGACCATATAATTTCAGGAAGAAGCAAAAATGATATAATAATGAAGACGAGCAAAATATAGACAATTCTATTTTCAAAATAATTTTTACTACAGAACTTCTTTAGGTACCAGAAAACTAAAATTTAGAATCAATATACAAAAATTTAAACAAGGACATTTTTTAGTAATAAGAGATCTGAATTTGCAAAATAATTTTATATGGCACAATCACTACAATTTTGCAAATGAATTTTAATAGTTATTTCTATTATATCTCTATGATATAATTATTGAATTCAATAAATAATTAATATTATTATTGATAATAATTATAGCACACCTAATAATTATTTAGTAATAGTTTAATTTGATCTTAGATTTTTCTTTTCTTTTCTTTTCTTTTTAGAACAAAATCAATGTGTTCATGAAAAGCTAACTCAAAGATAGTAGATATATGGACAATTCCTCAATTCAAATTCACATTAATCAATTAATAACACTAATTAATTAACAAATATTTTAAGTTGATATAAATAAGTGGAATTATCAAAACGACAAAGCAAGAGCTGAGGTAAAATCTTAGGTACTGGACAGCATTATCACATCCATTCCAAAATTTAGGTATTATTTTAACGGAGAAATAAATATATATAGATATATATATTATGTTAAACCATCAACATTTTACCTCAAAAATAATGAAGTTCATTCAGTTCACCAAGTTAAAGAAGCACAAAGCAATAAGATGGCCAATTTCTAATAGCATTACCTTGTTAAACATGCTGCAAGTTTGACTCATCTATACACCAATTTGTATAAGTTAGGTATAATTAAATAAAATTTAATAACATAAGTAGCATGTCTCCCTTCTCTGGCTATTTCAGAAATAATGAATTTCAGCCAATTCATCCAAGTTGAACGAGCATTAAAAAACAGCATGGTGACCCCTTTCAGATTGTAATGCACATATTTGTCCAATTTAATTCATCTTTGAACTGAGTAGTATAGGCTAGACGTTGGATGAACATATAACCCATCTGCTCTAATCTAATGGATTAAGATGTAGCCATCTTAGAATATAATAGGGCCCTAAGGACAATAACAATCAAAGGAGATGAGGTTTTATGGTATACAATGATATAAACAGAAAGTTGTCTAAGGGCATGCATAAATATTATTAGTCCTCACCAACTCCACTGTCAAGCAAATAGTATGCTGCTGTAGAGAGAATTATATTAGAAAGATAAAGCCACCTGTTTAAGCAAAGCTCGAATCGAGTAGGTGAATGGTCACCTTTATCCACCAAGGAATCCATGCAACCCTCTTCTATCAGCAAGTCTTGTTTGTCAAAGCAATTTTCCAACTGGACAGACTGGTTGGGACTAGGAGCAGGACCATAGGATGGTTGCTGGAAAGCTCCACCCGAGTATGTGTAAGAAACTGCTGTTGACAGGCTACTGTTACCAGCACCACTGGACTTTGTGCTATCAAAACTTGTATTTGAAGGGGAAGGACTAAGAATAGGACTTGATGGTTCTGCTTCATATCTTGCAGTTGTCACATCCTCCCGCTGCTTGAAACAGAAGTTGCAAACACGAATCGACTCCCCTTCCTGCCGGAGACTCTCTGACTCATACGAATTTACAAGGATAAAATTTGAGGTGCACTTAGCACAGAAAATGCGTCCACACTTCCGACAATGGTGTCTGCGATTGAAAACTGTGAATTGTGAATCGCATTCATAACATACCATACAACAATCATCAGGCATCCAAAAGGCCCTTGAAATTGAATCTGGTTCAGTCTTCCAAGTAATCCAGGACTTCACCAATTTGAACAGATCAGGGAACCTCTTTCCTACGGGTTCCATAGACGATGGGCCTTTCTAGCCCTCTCATTCTGGTCTGTTCATTTGTTGCTATCTAAAATGATGGAAAAGTCTCGTTAACCAACCAACTCTGAGTCAGATTTCCACAGAAGAAACTTTAGACCACTCAGTGGAGTGCCCAATGAACTAATTACGACAAAATAAACCCTGTCCAATCAAGAGACAAGGAAGGCCCAGACTCCACCTCAAGAAGGCTTCTTTTTTATCATATGGAGAATTAAGAACAACACTCTAACTCACTGCTCCGTGATACAACCGATTCCTTTGGGCTCCCATATCCATCGCTCTTCATTCGATTCAAAACCCTAAGACAATCATGCGAACCAATCCGACGGCACTTCTCAACACAAAACGAAGAACTCAAACCAACCCTTTAGAAATTATATCTGCAACAAGAAATACAAGAATTATATATCAATTTGCTTGGGGAAAACCACCCGAAGAAGCAGAGAAATCAACCAGCAGAAGATGGAAAAAAACGAAATCGGAGAGGATCCACGCCCCAAGAAATCGACGGCGACACTGCGACCCACTCGAGTTCTCGAAGGACACCAGGAAGACGAATTGGGGTGACAGTGATCGACCGCCGCACGCGATCCTCCTCCGCGTTTCAGGAAGCTTCCTTGTGGAATCGGATCGATCCCCCAACCAAAATCACGGAAACTGAAACCGATACGGCGCCCAATAAATCGCAGAAAAAGGACGAAAAATCGCACCTTTCTCCTCCTCGACCACCGTTCTCCGCTGCAAGTCTCTGCTTCGGGTTTCATGTGGAGCGGATGTCCAGGACCAGCCCACAACATTTTATTTCATCCTCTTTTAATTTTTCCCCAGTTACCTAATTTTCCACCCGGTTCCCCATAGCCCATGTGCTCCGGGTCCCACAAGCATACAGCAGGTATTGTTTTTTTTAGACGTATGCGTTAACGTGTTGCGATGCAAATCTTTTCTGTATTAATTTAATTTTCCATAAAGTGTTTTCTTCGATAACGACTTCATTTTATCTTTTTTAAGTAAAAACAATTTTAAAATGAAGTTTATTTTGATAATTTAAAGGATAAAAACATATATTTTTCTTTTTATCCCGAAATAAATCATTGTTTGAAATTCACATCACCTCCTTAACTCTAGAAAGGTTAGAAGAAAACAAAATAATAATAATTATTTTTTGTTATTTTAATATAGAAAATGTTAATTTATTTTATTATTATCTTAATGCTTTGATTTGTCACACACGTCATCAATTTCTTGGGATAAATAATTTATTTATAATTGATCCACACGTTTGACATGTTTTTATCAAGAAAGAAATGTAAATTTGCCTTTCAAGTTTCACAAATTGCAGAGGCTGTATTTTCTTTTCACAAATTCAAGATCATCAGGACCAAAATCTCATTCGACTTTAAAACTTCATTTAAAATTACAAGAAACGGTCAGATAATAATAATAATTTAATATTATTAACCTTAAAAATTATATATAAAATTAAAACTAAAATAACTTTGCAAACTAATTTACTATACTAATGAAATATAACTTATCTAAATTATTATTATTCTTATTTTAACCGATGCAATAATAATAATAATAATTATAACGGATGCATAATAAATGCACGAAAATAAAAAAATTGTATACATATATTGATGCTCTTTCTACTTATAAATAAAAAGCATAATAATATTTCATCATGAAATGAATTGAGTGCTTTCATAAAGAAAGAAAAAAAAAAGAAATTAATATATACAAAATAATTACAATGATTTCTCCATCAAACTTATAGATTTCAAGATTTATTTCTTAAAGATAAATATAATATTAATTAACATGTGATATCATAGCTACGTTATGAAATCAATATGTTTTCATATATAAATTTATTATATTAAATTATAAATTAATATATGCATTAATGAGATGAAACTTATAATAGACTTCT
>JBBUKS010000035.1:8940786-8959916 GCA_038050645.1 Hedychium gardnerianum
GGCTTATAAGGGAAAGATCTCTCCATTGGTATGAGGCCTTTTGGGTAGAGCCCAAGAGCAAAACCATGAGGGCATAGGCCCAAAGTGGATAATATCATACCATTGTGGAGATATCTAAATTTCTTCGGTCCTAACAATAACACTAACTTCTTCAAAATTGTGGAGCAACTCCTTGTTACAACAAACATATCTGGTGGCACCGGTATCGATCCACCATTATCGCTGGTTTGACCTTATCAGGTTCACTTTAGATACCACGACATAGAGATCCATGTCTGGTTTCTTATTTAGATTGACCTCTTGTGTTTTCTTCTTTGGCTTCTTATAGTCCGAAGCTCTATGACCGACTCGATCACAATTGTAACACTTTTCAAAGAATTTTTTTCTTGAAATTACCTCCTTTGGGGGCCATTTTGGAAGACTTGAGATTCTTTTATTTCGAGCTTTGATCATGCTCAACCACGTTCGCTTTCATTGTAGCTTGAGAGTATAGTTTTCTCTTTGAACCCTTGTTGTCTTCCTTAATTCAAAATCTTACAACGAGTTTTTCCACATGCATCTCCTTCCTCTTATGTTTCAGGTAATTTTTGAAGTCCTTTCAACCGGAAGGTAGCTTCTCAATGATTGTTGCCACCTGGAAAGTTTTACTCAGCGTCATGCCTTCTGAGTGAATCTCTTGTAGGATCATCTGAAGCTCCTAGACTTGGTTGTTTACTGACTTGGAGTCAACCATCTTGTAGTGCAAGAAGCGGTCAACAATGAACTTTTTAGCCTCAGCATCCTCCGATTTGTATTTCTTGCCCAGGGACTCCCAAAATCTCTTTGTGATTTTCTTCTCACAATACACAACGTACAACGAGTCAATAAGATTGTTGAAAATGTAGTTTCGACATAGAAACTCAGAATTATTCCATTTGTTGATTATAGTTATGATTTTCAGATCACTTTCACCCTCAGTAAATTTGAGAGGTTCCTTAGTCAAGATTCGTGCCAGATTCAGTGTGATCAGGTAGAAGAATATCTTATGTTGCCACCACTTGAAGTTCAACCCAGTGAACTTCTCTGACTTTTTCTCATGATTGATTGGAACATTCCAATCAGGGCGGAGGATGCCGGCATATGTTGAGCCTGTTGTATCTCAACATCTTCTGCAACCATTTTAACAGAACGAATCTATTTTAAGATTGTTGAAGCTTTATCCACAATCTGTCGGAGGGATAGTAGTTATTTTACTTATCTGTCACGATGGCTTTAGCTGATAATCTCAAGCTGTCGGTCTGGTTGAGTAGGTCGATCGTCAATTTCATCTAGAGCTGCCCAAGTCTGAGTGGGAGAGGGAATTTTTTGATTCGCCAAGTTATCGAGTTGGCAAGTGCTTCGAGCGCCGAATTGATGATGTGGATGTCGAAAGTTCGGGACGGATGCTGAACAAACTCGGAGTCTGAGTCCGAATTGCATGAGAAGTATCGCTCGAGGAATAAAGACATCGAGTCTTATAACGAGACAGTCTCCTTAAACTAAATTTGTCCTCTCTAGCGATGCTTGCTAAGAAGTCACGTTTGGACATTTATTTTCTAGGATAAAATGATAAGATCATAACACAATCTAACATAGGTTGATATGACGAACTAAACATATACCTAAATATTATTATAAATATTTGTCGAATGAAAAATTACACGACTAAACGAAAAATAAAAAGATGATCGAGGGAAGAAAAAGAAAAGCTTTCTTTTCCTTGAAACTTGCTCGCTTCTCTCTACACACGAAGAGTTTTTTTCTGCTTCACAAGAAGTGCTTCTCCTTCGTTTGCTTCTCAATGTTATGAAGAAACGTCCAAGTTTTACATGAATGCCGTGTGGCATTTCCATGCAAAGTATATGACATGTGGCATGCAAGTCATTGCATGCTGTGTCATGCAAATGAAACGTGGCTTTTCCTATGCAAACCAAATGTCCCTTGAGCCTGCATTGCAGGGCATGCTTTGCATGTGGCGCTCATCCCAGTACATCTTAGTTTTGAGCCAGGAAAGAAGATTATGATAAACATGGACTGATTTATTTAAACATCTTATGTCTCGATTGCGATCCATTGTGTATAACAATATTCATATATATATATATATATATATAATAATTAATCAGATCGGATAACGTCGGATCTGAAATGATCGGTCCGGCTTCACGGAAATTTCTCACCGGCCACCAGAGTAAATCGGGAAGCGTTAATAGAAGCTCATCTAAATGATCAGTATTCTAAGGTCCGTTTCTCATTGAAGGAAAAATTCTCTACAATACGTCGTAGCTGAGATTCGAACATAAATCCCTTGATTATTCATTGAAGGACCTAACTATCGCATCATTGCCCTGGTGCATAATAATGTTCATATAAGAATCTTTAGATTGATGTAATCTGAATTTTGGATTTACTGATCATTTTTAATGTCACTCGTTTGACGTGAGACTAAAACTTATAAATCATATTTTTATTTTTATTTTCCAACAGTTAAATCATAAACTTTAAAGAAATTATTACTCATAGCTAATTTATGTTAAATCAAGCCAATTTAAAATGAGAATATTTGAATCTTCTTCTTTATCCGCCACCTGTCCTCCCCTACATTTTAAGGATATATTTCTTATTTATTTTGAAAAAATTAATTAAGAATGTATAGAAAATAAATTTTGTTATAAATTTGAATATATATATATATATATAAATATAAAGAGAGAGAAATTTTATCTAGAGGACCTTTGGTGTGCACCTTCCGTGTACACCAATATTTTTTATTTTTTTTTGATTTTTTTGTGGCTTCGGGATTAAGTCAATTAGATTTTGTTTTTAAGATTTAGAGGTTGGATTATAATATTAAGCATAAAAAAAATTCAAACTAAAAAATATTATAGGTGTACACAGAGGTACGCATGGGAGGTGAGCAGGATAATATTATTATATATATAGAGAGAGAAATGATATGCTGCCCAACGGTGTGCTACGTGACTCATCCGCGACTACGATTCAGATGCTTGGATAAATTTCAGACGCCTCTTACTTTTTATTAGGGGGATTTGGTCTAGGCGCCTCTATTCAATTTTTTTTTAAAATCTTAAATTCCTTAAATCCTACCCGTAAATATTATATATCCTAAATTTTAAATTCTAAACCCTAAAAAAAATAATATACACCCTAAATACTATATCCTAAACCCCAAATCCTAAATCCTAAACCCAAAGTTTTAAAAAAAATTAAAAAAATTACGCACCCTAAATACTATATACTATTCCTCGTGTGTACCTAAAATTTTACGATTCCAGGCGCCTCAATTGCGGACAAAAGCAGCGTGCAACATATCAAATCCGTATATATATATATTAGAAAAGTGAAAATTGTAAATAAGAAAACATCCAATCACTTATCTCTAATTTTTTATAAGTAAATTATATATATATATATAAAGATAAGATCAGAGAATAATATTTAGAGATTAGAAGCATCTCATGATTGAAATAAATCCTAAACCCTAAAGACAAACATGAATTTGTAGTATAATATTCGGAGTATAATGTCAGATCAGAGAAGACTCCTAATATCAAGTAAACATGGATTTGTACACATCTATAAATCCTCTCACTGTTTAACTGTCTCTCATCAAAGATACAACTGTTCCTAGCTCTCCATACAAGATGTATCAAAGCTGACTTTGCAAAATGTCTAGCTTTAGTCAAGATTCGGTCTCCTCTGAAGAAACGCTTGAAAATACATAACATCCATCGATAGGTAGACATCTCTTGCCCCATATATAGCCACTCTTTGATCCTCTTCCATAATGTCGCTACAGGAGGGCACCCAAAGAATATAAGCTTCTGTGTCTCCATCACTCGCCTATAGAATATACAATATTGATCCTCCAAGTATTTCTTCTTGTCTCTAGTGGCTAGGTTGTATGTAAAGCTTCCATACCGTCCGCACCCAGGCTATTTTTGAACTGGGATGTCTAAAGAAGTTATATGCCTCAGCCACTCGCCCATCCTGTTTAGACCAATCTGTCAATCTCTACATAGCACCTGTCGCCGACACAGTAGCCACAAGGATGAAGTCCCAAATTTGTAATACCCACTTGATCAACCGGGAATCCGAGTAAACTGCCTCATAAGTCCATATGTTTGATCATCTCAGATAGGTATGGTGCACCCACTTGATCCAAAGAACATCCTTGTTTGCCTGTATCCGCCAAAGTACCTGAACTAGTAAGGCAAGATTCCAAGCTTTCAAGTCATGAAATCTTAGTCCTTCTTCTTCATTGGGCCTATACATATCCGCAAAAGACACTGAAGGATACTTGGACATCCACATAAAAGACATACATATGCTATAATTATGGTCAATAATTCTCAGAGGAAGAGGTAATATAGAGGGCCAAAACTCCCTGTAACATTGAGGTGATGAGCTGAGCCTTTCTTGCATAAGAAAGTGTCTTCTTTGGCCAACAATTAATCCATCGAAATAATGAGTTAAGAAGCGGTCTATAGTCCGAAATCCTCAGATGCTCAACAGCAAGTGGTATCCCTAGATATTGAAAAGGTGTGGTTCCCTTAAGAAAGCCCATGAGAGAGAGTAGGCATATGCGCGTTGTGTCATCCACTCCATCTAGAAATATATTCGACTTCTGGCAAATAACTTGAAGACCCATCGTTGCTCCAAACTCTTGCAGACAAGAAGATAATAATCCAAATGATAACTCATCGCCCCGGCTGAATAATAATAGATCATCAACATATGTCAAATGTGTCAAGCTGCGACACCCACATTGAGGATGGGATTTGAAATCCGATCTAACCGTACACTATTGTATTTGTCGCCCAAGAATCTCTACACATATACCAAATATATAAGGGGATAGTAGATCCCCCTGCCATAGTCCTCTAGCCCCGTAGAAGAATCCAAACAACTCCCCATTAATGGCCAACGATAATGATGTAGTGGTCACACATTCCATAATATAGGATATAAACTATTGGGAAAACAATCAAAGTCCCACATTGTAATGTAGGGATCTCTAGCGAAAAACAAACATGAACGCAGCGGAAATCGATCACTCCATAGATCCATGTGAATGCAAAACTACTCTTGCAACTACTCTAGCGAATAGGATTGTTACCTTTGATGCGTGAACAAACCTCTAAACTCTTATGGTTCGGCTAATCTGAGTGCGATCAGAATGTTCATGCCTCTATGGTATCCACATGAGCACGTTCCTTCTTTCTTCTCACGAACTCAAAACTCAGGAATTGGAGATACTTCCACCTTCACCTTCTTGCTAGAGATGACTTTGTAAGGTGGCAATCAAAAGACAACTCTAACTCTTCACTTTCTCCACCCTCTTTAAAAGAGATGGCAATTTAAGGTGGTAATTCAAAAGATAACATTAACTCTTCATCTTTTTCGATGACTATTAGTATTATCTTAGTGGGCTCTATGTTAGGTTTGGGCCTTAATATGGTCCGAAACCAATTTCGGACTTAAGGCTCAGACCCACACTATTTTAGTCAAATTAAAATAAACCAATCTCCAAATCAACATCAACATGCTCTTCATGTGTGACCCAATAGGTTCTCGTAACGTTGGCAGTGTTTCTAAAACTATTTTAGATACACAAGCAATGAGTGGTATCTAGCAATGCATCATTGCTACTCAAGTGACATGAATATCGATATCCAACCTAACCTGTCTGTGACCATTATCTTGTATAGCTCAATCTTTTTGTTCTTGATATCTAGATTGATCCACGAGACATAAACTATGTTATCCTCTCATCAATCTATATGTTTCTTGATCTCTAAGCAGACTTACTTAACCAAATAAATTTAATATCTCATATTGACTTATTTGAGCATGGTCATGCATATCAATAGTCATACTCAATCAAGGGGCCCAAAGATATCTCTCCCGTTATATGGAAGGGACAAATCTCATCTACATTACTCACATCTCTCTGCATAGCTCATTACATACCCAGTGAATAACTTTTTAGTCCACCTGACGTTTGTCGATACCAAAGTACATAACTCCTTATGTAGGGAACCATAGTGACTTCAGATCTAAGAATTATTTATACTAATAGTCACTATGAGAATGTTTATGATACTCATATAACGATCCATGAAATTTCTCATGACGGATGAATTCAGTACATATTCTCTAATATGTACCTACGTGCTAGTCTCAATGCATTAATATTACCCTTATATATTAATACTTGACTAGGAATATTTAAGAGTAGTGTTCTATATATATATATATATATCGACAGTCTCCCACAATTAATTCAACCAATTGATATGTTGTAGATTAGAACTACTATTCTAGGACATTATTATATTTATTCAGCTAGCACAACCATGAAGTAAATATAATAACCAAAACCTTGCATTTTATTGATAAATATGATACAATATGTCCTAAGTTAATCAACTCATGATTGGATCTTAGGGCTGACACTAACAAGTTTGACATCATTATCAAACTATATTTGTCCCAAATATCAGCATTAGTCATTTGTATCAAAATAAGGTATTATCCAGACAATAGTAGGCAAGATTGACTCCAATGGTAAGCTATTAGACCAACTACTATGATTCTAAAAGAGAATCATGATTCATAAGCTAAACATAATACCAGAGAATAGAGAAGTAAAACCATTGATGTTTTATTGATGTTCTATTGGATTCTCCACCAAGTTATTATTTTAAAAAGGCAGTTCAGTGCACGAAGCTCCCGCCAATGCGGGATCCTGGGAAAGGGTCTATTACGCAGCCTTACCTTGTTTTGCAAAAGGCGGTTTCCGAGACTTGAACTCGTGACCTCTAGGTCACACCAAATTATTATTTTCCTTCAGGAAATTTTAAAAATTTTGCTTTTAAAGTTATGCAATATCTCATGTCATAAAGTACATAATTGATCCTATACATCTTTAGTTTGACTTAATCAGATAAGTTCCTCATTCTCCTAGAAAATAGATATTTTTATTTACTTCTCCAAGGTTAGCACCACATTCTGGTATAAATTTAAATTTGGATATCATCTAACCAGATCAACATAAATTAGATATAACTACCCTTAAGCAGACACTAAAAGAATCTAAAATATGATGATCCCGAATTCTTTATTAGTTTAGCACTAGTCTGTGTTACAAAGATAAAAATGACAAGTTGAACTAAGGAGGTATTGCATTGAGGATGTCACTAGGTAGGAGAGGAGACAATCAATGAGCATAAGGTAAAAATTAGTTGACAAACAATAATACACGTCGCTCCTGAAGAAAAATGAGGAAATACACCCCAATAAGCAAAAACACAAAGTTGACAAAGATCAGAAAGCAGTTAATGAATATTGATACAAATGCTGATTTCTTAAAAAAAATATAAGGGAATATATTGAAGTAAATAAACTGCATTGACATGATCTGATATGCGTGGACCCACATCTTGACATGGATTGACACTAATACCATACTGTTCTAAGACAAAATCAGTATCAACAAAAAAAATTTCAACCTTGCAGTTATTACTATAAAGAGGAAAAAAAGAAAGATAAACAGATTAAACTAATGTGCCACAAGTACAGCTATTGAAAGAACACTTTTGTCTGAGAAAGTAGATAACATATCAAGTTACCAATTTTCTCAATAACACTCTCTGTGATGTAATTAGAAAGCTGTTTCCACTCCCCATATCGATCTAAAGCATAAGGACCAAGATGAGAATCAAACTCCAAGCATCTAACTCCTTCAGAGTACCTGCCTTCCTAGACAAAAGTTAGATTATATGTTAGCTTCCTTTGCAAATAGCTCATTCTATTTTGCATAAGATAATGAACAAATTGGCAAAAGCTACATGCCAAGTTATAAGTCAATCCATGCACTCTAATGTTTACACTACTTAGCTTGCAAAGCAATAATACAAATAATTTCTGGTCACAATAGAATGTGAGACAACGTTCGGATTGCTCCAGATTGCTGTAGATTTCCTCATAGTTGCTTCTCCAATATAAATTTCATGCTTCTACAAGATCTACAATTTTCTATTAGATGGATTATATATAAGAACAATGTAAGCCTAGAGTATAACAAGAAGAATACCAATCTGGTTCCATCAAGCATACTGAAAGCTGAGAAGTTTGCTTGCTACAACATTCCCAAATTTCAGACAGTGATTTTGTGGTCTCAACTTTTCTTCATCTTCTTTTGCGTGTGAACTAATTCTTCAGGGAGATAGAGGCTCAAGGAGAAACCAGATTGATGTCACTGAGAGATTGCGAATAGACATGGAAAAACCTAAGCTTGCTGATGAGGAGGAAAAATGTAGGATTTAACAAGAGAGAGAGAGAGAGTTATTTCATGTTTTTGACAAGTATTTTAACGAGGTTTGCATTGAGTTGGTCCATTTCCTTCAAAGGTTCTGATGAACTGTAAGGTAAGCAAAGACACCACAATTGGAATTTAGTACCCCCATACAGATTATCTGTCTTATCATATGAGAAATTCACGTATATTATTAGTCATAAATTGCCTTCAATAAAGTGATGCAGAATTATGTAACTATCATATAAGAGTGATAATCATGCATGGAAACCTCTTCTTCCGAAATTTTGACCAACCGCTCTTCTGAATGGTTCCACTTGCGAACAACCACCTGTTGGAAGCATAACTTCCTATCAGTCAAGTCTATTGGGTACAAAGACTACAACTTGTGCAATAAAAATTATAGCTAAAAAGAACTAGATGATAACCTCGGCTGATCTTGTACTAAGGAAGAAGCTGACCATTGGAGAAAATTCATTGCCTTCCCTACACGGACAACAATAAACACTGTAAGTGTTATGTCTCAAGTAACATTCCAAATCTTGTGTACTAATTCATGCATATCTGGAAGTACAATAACAGCACAAGTTTAACCAAAAATATGATCACAATGCCCTATGAGGTATAGCTAGCAAGTAGGCAATTGCCAACAAAAGAATATCAATATTTTGCAGGACAGCTTATGTAATGTCCAAGAAGTATCCACATGCTCACATACATGCAATCAAAGGAGTTTGTGACAATACTTATCCAAAAAAAACGGAGTTCGTTACAAAAACTACCTGGCCAAATTTTGATTTTCCAGAAAGCACAACATATTGCACAAGATTCATTAAACAACTAATGTTAGGATACTTACACTTTGAAACCTTTGCTAAAAGAGAAGAATTCATTCTGTTTCAACTTTCAAGAAATCTACAAAAATCTAGGTAGAGAACCGTTAGTAGCTTTTACATGTAATGAGTCAACTCTAGGAGACGATTGAACTAAATAATCTCGAGTTATAAATGAACATGCAGAATTATTCATTGGAAATTGGCAAATACATTACTCATGGTTAGATGAATTATAAGCTAACTTGTCTAGTTGTGTGCCATTAGTAGAGTGATTCACATGTTGTTTACTTGTATAATGGGCTGTTATCAATTCTATATGTAGCAAGAATTGATCTGAGTTAGCATGAACTCACACAATATCTCGCAGAAGTCTTGTAACATCAGATTGATGATTTATTGGCAGCAGCAACAATAATGGTGATGCGAAGTCTGATTGACACGCTATGCAGTCTTATGTACTATGCAATATGAATCTTGTTTGGTGATAGTCTAGCACTTATTGGAATTGTATTTACCTTACCAGGTGCTCTGTCAATCCAACCTCTTGTTCTTGACCTCAATCTTTTAGAAGTTGTAAAATGACCATAATTATGCACGCAAACCAGTATTTATGCCATCCAGTGATTATGAGATTTGAGTATGTGTATAAATCCTAGACTCAATCTATAATAGGATAGGTAAAAGTTTCAAACAAGCTTAAATAGGCAAAAGTTTCAAACATGCTTAAATTGAGAGTTTGATAACATGTAAACAGACCAAGACCAAGCTTGAACCAAACTCAAGCTCATAAAAAAGAAATCAAACCAAACTTGAACAACCATTTCAATGGCTTGGTTCACTTTAGGTTCGACTTGGCTCGGTTACCTTATCAAACAAGTTTGAACATTACAAAGTTTGGCTCGACTTGGCTCGTTTATAGTTCTAGCTAGGTAGTTGTTGTCTAATAAATTCGCATACCTTTTATTATGTCGTGATTGAATTTTATATTGAAATTTTGGAGCAATACTAAATGTCAGTTCTTAGATTCAAGACGGCTTTGATAGAGTTTATTTGAAAAATTTTGTGGTAATTTAAGTTAGAATCCAAGTATGTAAGCACCCATACTATAATGATACATCAACTAGTCAAGCTTATTGCGGTTCTTGTGATAGTAATAAAGTTTTGAAACAAATTAGATAATATCAAGACTTTTCATCTATACTGTATGATAAAAGCTTTTATGAAATCTTATATTGACTAATAAAATTATCAAAGGATATGTTTTTGTGTTGTCTAATCTCTTTGAATTATCCATTCATCCTTTTGGGATGCTAACCTGTGGTGGGTAGTTAGTAACATTACTATTACAATAAAATGGGTGTAAATAACAAAACCTAACTAAACAATTATTGCAAGTAATGAAAATGCTTAGAAATTGTCTTACTTGTTTGAGGAATTATAGTAGATAAAGTGGATCCCTGGTGGGATCATCTTGATACCCTTAAACATTGGCCCCACGGAGAACATCTGGAAGAATGAGCTATGGATAAATCAAGATAGCTAGATCAAAAACTTGAGAAGAAGAAAGGTCTCATAAAAATTGAGAAGAAAGGATATTATTTCCATCATTTCTTTGTTCAGAATCATACTAAATACATTTGCCGTCTGCATTTGTTAGACACAAGAGGCAATCACCCAGAACAAAAGCAAATATCTAGTTACTGAAAGACTCAAATGTTTATACGCTATAAATAGACAAAATAACCAATAACAAGTTAACAACCACAAATTATCTTACAGAAGGCCCTAACTAATGTAGGTTTCAAACTTGACGAGGCAATGGTAAACTTAAACAGAATGCAGCTTGTGTTAGAAAAATCATCCACAAAATTGCGGCGATGTTGATGTTTGTAGTTTAATACTTGAAAACCCTAAAAGGGCCCATCTCTTTCATTCTACTGAAGAAGTTCCGATGCGAAGCCACAGAAATTCTTGCGAAAGAAAGAAATTTTCGAGGGATTTTGAACTGAAGAAGCGGAAACAAACATTCCTAGTGCTTTCTGAATCAAGGATGCAACATATGAACTTGTATTAAAGAAAAATGGCAGGAGGGAGCGGTGGAGACCTGGGTGTCGATACCGAGGAGGGTGAACTGCGGGACATCGAGCAGGATAACAGTCGAACCCTTCTTCACGAGATCGAGAGCGGTTTCCTGATCCATCCGTAGCAGAAAGAGGGACGAGGAACAACGGGGTGCCGAGAAGAAGAGGAGGAGAGCGACCACTCGGCTTGTCCGCTCCGGTCGCGCGGCGGCGCAGTCGCGAAGTTTCAGGAATGATCGAGGATTTGACAATTCACGTGCACCTCCATCCACGCATTTCCATTTATCAGCAAAGCAGCTCAAAAAATTTCGACGAAAAACATAAAAATAACAATATGCACTTATTTTCCTGAAACTGATGAAATTCTAGAAAATCATTCCTAAAAAGTATTAAAAAAAAAATTAAAAATGACCAAAATGATAATATGGTTTCCAATCTGAGATTGAGGAGGGATATCATCAGCTATTATCCTGATAGACAAACAGTTGATTCTTAAATCTTAGAACAAAAATGACTAATTCAGCAAGTGCAGTAATTCTGATCACACAATGAGGAACAAGGCTGGGATTTGAGACAGCGATAAGAGGGAAACGAGGGTTTGGCAAAAGGTTAAATAAATTGAACGTTTTGATATTCATTTATTTATATTCATTTAATACACCAAATTAATTAAACAAATATTATTTATAAATCATATTCATAAATCATATTCATTAATAAAAATCTTATAAATATATTAAATAAATAAATAAATATTCAAAATAAATAAATAAAATTATACTATCAAATTTAATAATTAATCAAATAAATTTAAAATATAAAAATTTTAAACAATCAAATAAATTTAAATTAAAAATTCGATAATATTTGAATACAAATCAAAATCAAACTTAAGCTGAATTTAAACTAAACTCAAATTTATAAAAAAAACACCAAATCAAATTTAAATAATTATTTTAATAATTTAATTCATCAATTTAATATTTAGCTAGATTATTTTATCAAACCAAACAGTCATGTATGTATTGAATAACTTGAGCAGTTGTATTTAATTTTTCTATAACTATTTAATGTTCTAGTTGAATTAATAAATGCATTTTCTACCCGAAGCATGACTATTTTTATTTTTAAATTATTTTTTAAAAATTAATATAATTTTGTGTAAAAGTCAAAAGAATATTTTATAAAAAAATTATAAGATAACATTGATTTTTTATTAAAGGATTTTTATATCTGTATATAATTATTTAACTACCCTATATTATATAAGAGCATCCATATTGGATTCTCTAAATAAATATTTTACTTTATATTTTATATTTTACATTAAAAAAAATGCATCAGCTATCCTACCCATTTCTTAAATTTAGATTTTATCAACAATACTTTTCTAAATTTAGTAAATAAAATCTCATCCCTAAATATTAAATAATATTTCTTTTCAATCTCTATCCTTCTTAAACTCTTCACTATTACAAATATAATAATAATAAAAATGAAAGAGAGAAAAAAATAATAAAAAAATGAAGATTGAGAAATTGGTGTGGTGAAAAATGATTTTTTAAAGTAGCTGATGTGGTGTGTAGTGAAAAGTAATTATCTAAATTTAATAAAATAAATGATTTACCTTAAATTTTAGAAATATAATAGAGAAACTGATGTGGATGTTCTAATAGCAACTTTTTTTTATTATTATCTATCTTTTATTTTTTTCGGTCTAAATTAGATGAATTATAACATAGTCGATTTCATCTAGTAGAATAAGGGTTAGTGATTATTGTTATTGTTGTAAATAAAATATGTTATAATAGCTATGAATCTATAACGGCTGCATAATTATTATAGTTACATTTTATAGTTGTTATAATTTAGCTGTTACACAATTGTAAGAATTATAATTTCATAACTACTATACAGTTATAACTACTATGAAACCGTAGTTGTAAAAACATGAATATTAAATCTTATATTTTGAGAAGTCATAATTTTTGATTTGATTAAATCACGGAATAAATAATATATAAAATCAAAACTCATTCAGAGATCTATAATTAATTACGATTTAAATCTTTTTCGACTCTTCTTTTGAATAATATTTTTAAAAAAATTATATTATAGCGGTTATGAAATCATAGTTAATATATATAACTATGTGATAATTTAGTTATAGTAATTATAAAATTATAATTGCTTTGATTTAAATTAAAAAATAAAAGAAAAGTAATAATAAAAATAATATTAAAGATAATTATATAATTTTATAGAATACGAGACGCTTAACAATTCGGTAAAAAAGAGTGTCCTGATTTTGCTCCATAAATTTTATATATTATTATTATTATTGGTAAATGTTAACTGTTAAGAACTTTACAAAAGTGCTCAACAACCGTTGGAATTGTACATGCATTGTCTGGAAAAGTAGATGGACATGTGTAAGAAAAAATATTTATAAATTACATAATTTTTAAGTAAGAAAATGATTGATCATGCATAGTCATTAATAAATTAGATTGAAGCGATTCTTTTCAGAGTTACGGTCTAGTGGTGGTAGAATATTTAGGTTTTTATTTAATTTAAGTATTTAAAATTTAATCTTAATTATGATATATTTATAAAAAAAAATTAAATGAATACAGAATGTTAAATTTTTGATTCATCCGTCATAAATATTTCTCGATTTATTTTGATAATCGATAATTTTTGTTTATAAAATTTAATTAATCATCTCAGATTTATTTATTATTTTATTCATTATTTTTTTTCAATTAGATAGAAGCGGTAGATTGGATAGAAACGAGTAAATATATCCTTTAATTCGTAACATTGATTGAGTCTAACAAAACAAGATAGAAGAGGAGCATTTCAAAAAACACATGGAAAGTAGATGTTTAATATATTCATAGTTGAATATTGTAATTTTGTTTAGCAGATTAATTGCAAATTTGTGATTTGTTTTGTTTCATGTATTCGGAATTCACAAAATCGATTTCCAATTAAGAATTAATTTTTTAAGCATTTCAAATTATTTCTAATCAACGAGAAAAATAAATTACTTAATAATTCTTTATTTGTTTGTTGAATTTTAAATAATGTCACGAATTTACCATATAATTCTTTCACTAAATCACTTAATAATATTAATAAATTGAAGATCGAGCGCTTGCTACGATCTCAAAACTTTAAGAATAGTCATTATTGAGATATTTAAACGTTGAATTGTAATGCATTGTAAAAAAAAATTAAGTGGGATGAAAATCTTTAAAATGTTGATAGCTATGGATTTTCGTGAGTACTTTTTGATTTATCTGGTAATTGATGGAAAAAATTTATGAGCCGAATCGATTATTTTTAAAATTAATCGAATAAAAAAATTAAATTTTAGATTATCAAATAATAATAATAATAATAACTTTTTAGATGCTCGAGGCAAGTTGTCATGATAAAAAAATCCTCCGGATTAATGATATATTATGAGATTTTTTTTAATGGATAACGGATCTAAAAATATTGATGGTTACAATATATACTCTTTTTTAAATTTATTTTTATAATTAATAAAAAAAATTATGAGATCGAATAATTTTTTTTTTCAAAATTAGTGGGATAAAAAAAAATAGATACGTGGTGTTAATTTAAAAAAAAATAATGACTTTTTAGATAATTAAATAACTACTCCATCCTCAACGACTTACTGAGAAAGGAGGTCAAAGACAACAATAAAAACTAGATTTTCTCACGAATATGAAAAGATATCAAACTAGTTTTTATCCAAAGTGCACGTTGGAAGTAGTGGATCAGAACACATTAATTGTGGTGCGAGTCGCTATGACCATCTGCCTGCAACACGTATGCAAATCTATCAGTCAGCTGCCTGCAAGCAAGAGGCGCAGCTGCATGCCTGCATGATGCATGTGCCTAGCTAGGTCCGCAATCTGCCGTGCGAGAGTCGAGCATCAAGATCTGCAAGCAGCTGAAAGACTTTTCATTCCCTTCAGTTTAACTCCTCCTAGACCTAGTCGCAACTAACAAGTCAAACCTCTCCTCGTTTGTAAAACCACCAGTCCAACTTGCGATTTCATATCCTGGATCGAGTTGGTTGGTATATTATCGCCCCCACTTTATCCCAATCTCCTCGCGAGAATAATTCTCTCCTTAGAGATCCCTGCAGAACTGCGCCGAGTGCATGATCAGATGAGGAATCCTTGCTCCGACAAGCAAGAAACCAACAGGGGAGCCTGGTCCAAGGAGGAGGACCAGAAGCTCATCAACTACATCACCATCCATGGCGAAGTCTCCTGGCGTTCACTCCCTAAGGCTGCAGGTTTAATTGTTTATCGGTTAATTACTTATATACAGCATGAATATATATATATATATATAACTGTGAGCTGTGAGCAGGACTGCTTCGATGCGGTAAGAGTTGCAGGCTGCGGTGGATCAACTACCTTCGGCCCGACGTCAAGCGGGGGAACTTCCAGGAGGACGAAGAAGATCTCATCATCAAGCTCCACGCATTACTCGGAAACCGGTAATTAATTGCATGTCTCGTCTTAAAAATATATTTAGAACCCTAATAGAAATTAATTTAATTAATAATAATAATCAATTAGGTGGTCGTTGATAGCCGGGAGGTTGCCGGGGAGGACGGACAACGAGGTGAAGAACTATTGGAACTCGCATCTGAGGAAGAAGCTGAGAGAGATGGGCATCGACCCGGACCGCCAACGCGCGACGACGTCGGCGCTGGCGCGGCGGCGCCGGACGGCGTGGGAGAGCTCGAACGATGGCGACGACACGGCGGGTAGCACGGCGGACGTGGTAGTGACGAATTATGAGGAAGCGGATGATCAGTGCAGTAATGGTGTGCCTGATCTCAACCTTGACCTTACGATCTCCATGGCTTGGGACCAGAAGAGACCAGAAAGATTAATATTACCTCATCTTGAATCGATCAATAACAGTACTGCTCGACGTCCGCTTGATCATGAAGACTCCACTTCTGCCAAGCCCACGCTGCTCCTATTCCGATGACATTACATATGAACTGAGATCGTACGTGTCATTATATATGTAGAGCCCCTTACTCGTCTGTCATGCAGTAATTACAGATATGAGTAAAATTAAATTAGATTAGTAGACATGAATATTATTGTCTTATAGTCTAGATTTAAACTACTAAGATTTATCAATTTGGCTCGATGTTTTGTATCTTGTAAGGTGCTTACATATATAAAGACAACTCCTGTTATAGTTTTATTTCCTTATGAGTACCTTGTGAGCTAGCACGCTTTAGGAAAAAAAAAAACATCATTTACTAGTATGTCATAACGCGACGTCTTTTAATCTTCATTATTATTATTATGATGATGATGATGTTATTCTCCCTTCGCGTTAGTGAAACGTCTGTAGTTATTTAATATTTTATTAACAATTTATCGTCTCCCTTAGTTCTCAAGAAAGTAGGTAGCACAGTTGATTGTATGCTTTTTGGATCGAGATCGTTGTGTGGTCATTTCAGGCTGGCTGGCCAACCGACTGAACTACTTAAATCATTTGTGGGCTTTAAATGTATAAGTGAGAAAGTAACTGTAATTTTCACGGGACGAGCAGATAATTATTATTTGAAGTTTTGTCAAGTGAATTTTTGTTGAGGTAATATTTTTCAGGTTCTTATCTTCCTCTATGAAATGAAATGATCATTGTTCAAAGGTTAGTAGTCACCCGTGATTTACCTTTCTTTCAGATAATGAGAGATCATCCTGAAGAAAATATCGAGTTGACGATTTCACTTTTTTGCCACCGAGAAAGCAACTGTGAATCTCACCTGACGGTGACTTAATATTAAGCTCAATTTCAATAAAATTTCATTCACAACGTGATTCATCAAAATATTTGGTGAAATGAACTAATGATGCGATCTAAGTTAATTATGTATGCTGATCTTTAGCTATTTTATTTTATAGCCTTATACTTCGAGAGGATTATAAATCCACCTTCTTGGGAGTTCTTGTACATTGTCCTGTTTCATCATGCATCTTGAAATTAATCAATTAGAGAAGGAATTAATTATAACTAATCAACATTTGGACCAAAATTAGTGCTATTTCAAAGCAAATTTTCTGGTGTAGATGCATTACAACGACACTTGAACTATTAAACATCGAAAGGTAGTCGGAACATGATAGAAATTGTACACTAATATTCTTTGAACAGGTAGCTAGTCTCCTTCAAAGCTCCAGAAGCAATAATCGATCAATTTTTACTAGTAATCGATATCCAATCAACCAAACCAATTTTTTTTTATGATTTATACATACAAATGCATAATTAACTAAATTACTGCTAAACTAAGAGTTAATTGGTCAGTTTTCAAACTCTATAATATTATCCAATTTTGTCCATAAATAAATATCTCCGTAATTTTGGGGATCAAAGAACCATGGAAGTCATCCTAAACTAAACTAGCTCGACCTAGTTAAATGTGATCGGTCCCGGGGGCAAGATATCGTAATTAAGTCCTCCAATAATAGATCGACATCTGAAGTTCGAGATTCAACTGTGGTGTATTATTGAAGATTTTTCTTCTTAATGAATAGCGAATTCGAAAATGTTGATTGTCAGGATGATCATCCACATGTGCTTCTTCGATTTACGTAATTTTCATTGGATATAATCGATCACTCTTAGAATTAATTGAGTCGAATACTAAAATATCTAATGTTAATTTTAAAAAAATGATAGTGTTTCTCCAAACTATATTTATAAATTAATTTGCATTTTTTTCCTTATTTTTTAATATTGGATGAAACTAATATTACATGGAAGGAATATTGTGAATAAATCTTTATCATTTTTGTCAAATTTTCCTTTTTAAAAAGAAGTAAGAAAATTTGTTTAAGAAAATGATAATCATATAGAGGTAACCGTACCACTACAATTTATTTAAATTTTGACTGTATTATATTATCTTGTATGCATTTAGCTGAGCATATTCAAACTCTTTGTATATTTAATAATAAAAAAAAGTTGGATCTAACTCACTTACGGTCAGACCAAGCAACAATCATAAGATCAAATAACAATTGATCTTATTTATTGTAACGTAGCTAGAAATATCAAGTATAAAGCCGAGGGATCAACTTCTGAATTTTGATGCAGCGGTTTAATTCTGTAAGCAATTAATTAAATATTTAAAATTTAATTATAATATATTATGAGAATTTTCCTCCGATAAAATTATATATCTAAGAATATTTATCGTTTGAGTAAATTTTTATAAATATTTTTTTTAATTTAATTTGATAATGGATGAAAAATTACACAGGATCGATTATATATATATATTATGAATTTTTTTACAATAGTGAAGGTTTAACATTCCATCAGATAGGTTGAAAATCAACTAACACCTCGCAAAGGTCGGCAACTGTTTGACTGGTAGAGAGAGATATCAATTCAATGAATGCGACTTTTCACTAATAGTTGATTTTTTAAAAATATATAAATAAATAATACTCTAATATATTTTTAATCCCAAAACATTCTTAATTAAATACGCCGATATAAAAATAATTTTTAAAAAAATATTCCAACTTAATTAAAATTCAATATATAAAAAACTTTTTATCTCAATTTTTTTATATTAATTTATCAAAATTATTTAAACTTTATTAAAAAAAATCAATTTATATTTAAAAATATCTCGCATACTTTTAGTTGAAAGGAAAGTGATCAGTAGCTATCTCCCCTTCCTTCACCGTCGGGCTCATTACTCTCCTTCTTTGATATCCTCTCCTTAGACTCTCGTTACTCGATGCTCATTTGCAAACACAGATGTTGTCACTGCAGATAACT
>JBBUKS010000035.1:8960016-8975996 GCA_038050645.1 Hedychium gardnerianum
ATCAATAGCATCTCATGTCTGACATAATGTCAGATCAGAAAACACTCCCAAAGTCCGGTAAACATGGATTTGTCCATTTCTAAATAATTTTTCACTATCCAACTGACCTTCATCAAAGATACAATTGTTCCTAGATCTCTAATATAAAATGTATCAAAGCCAACATCACAAAGTGTCTGGCTTTAGTCAAGATACGACCTCCTCTAAAGAAACGCCCAAAGACTCGTAGCATCCTCCGGTAGGTAGACATCTCCTACCTTATATGTAGCCACTCTGACCCTCTGCCATAAAATCGCTACAGGAGGGCACCCAAAGAACAAGTGCTCCTGTGACTCCATCTCCCGCCTACAAAAGACACAACACCGATCCTCCAAGAAGTCCAATCTGTCTCTGGTGGGAAGTCGCATCTGAGCCAGCATCCAAAGCGTAACTGCATGGCTAGGCTGAATGTAAGGCTTCCACACTGTCCTCACCAAGGGCCTCTTAGGACTGGGACGCCTAAAGAAGTCATAAGTCCTAGCCACACCTCCGTACTACTCAAACCAATCCGCCAACCTCTGCATAACACCTGCCGACGACCCAGTAGCCGTAAGAATAAGGTCACGGATGTGCAACAACCGCTTAATCAGCAAGGAATCCGAGTACACCACCTCCCAAGTTCATACGTCCACCCGCCTCAAATATGTATGATGCACCCACTTGATCCAAAGAGCACTCTCCTTTGCCTGTATCCGCCAAAGTACCTTAGTCAGTAAGGCAAGGTTCCAAGCTTTCAAGTCACGAAATCCCAATCATCCTTCTTCCTTGGCCTGCACATGTCCGCCCAAGACACCGGGGGGTGTTTGGACATCCACATAAAAGACAAGCTATAAATGCGGTCAATAATACCAAGGGGAATAGGAAGTATAGAGCCAAAAGCACTCCACTCCTTATAACACCGAGGTGATGAGTTGCGTCTTTCCTGTATAAGTGTCTTCTTCAGCCAACAGTGAATTCGCCGTACTAGAGAGTCAAGAAGTGGACTGTAATTTGATATCCTTAGATGCTTAGCAACAAGCGGTATCCCCAAATATCGAAAGGGCATAGCCCCCTCTTGGAAGCTCGTAAGAGAAAGAAGTCGCATGCGTGTTGAGTCATCCACTCCAGCTAGATATATGTTCAACTTTCGATGATTAACCTAAAGCCCTGCAGTCGCCCCAAACATCTGCAAACAAGAGGATAATGCTCCAACTAATGCTTCATCCCCTGACTGAATAATAATAAGTCATCCGCGTACGCCAAGTGCACCAATCTGAAATGACCACATCAAGGATGGAATTTGAAATTTGAACTGATCGTGCGCTGTTGTATCTATCGCCCAAGGATCTCCACACAAATACCAAATAAGGAGAGAGAGTCTCCCTGCCGTAGCCCTTTTGCCCCTCTGAAGAATCCAAAAGACCTGTTAATGGTTGGAGAGAATGATGTAGTGGTCACACACTCTATTATCCAGGATATAAACTTCGTAGGAAATTGTAAATCAATAAACGCCTCATGTAGAAACTCTCAATGAACTTTTGTAGGTCAACCTTCATAAAGCATCTAGGGGAGATGTGCTTCCTGTGATATCTTCGGAAGAGCTCCTATGCTAGGTGGATATTATCTGTAATGAGACGTCCATGAACAAAAGCTACCTGAGATTGATGAAGTATCCCTCCTACTACCTCGGACAGTCTCGAAGCCAATATCTCAAAGATAACCTTGTAGAATATTGTACAACAGGAGATCGGTCTATAATTTGTCACCTTGCTAGCGTGGGCTGATTTCGGGACAAGCGCAATCAAAGTGTGTTCATCTCCGTAGTAATCTCCCACCGGTGAAAAACTCCATAACCGCATCGCCCCACAATGTCCCAAGAGTGTTTGAAGAATTTAGAGCTATACCCATCCGAGCCCGAATCCCTCTGATCTCCAATATCAAATAGCGCATGTTTTATCTCTTCTATCGTAGGAAGTCGCTCCAAAGCATCATGCTGGTCCATTAGAACATGCTGGCCGAATGTCATGCAGGAGTGAGGAAAATCTGTTGTGCAGTCAACCGTCTTCCCGAGTTGGTGGTGGAAGTGTTCCGTGAAAACCTTGATCACCTTTTCAAATAATTCTGTACGATTACCATTCGGCTTCTCCACTGCAATAATCTCATGACGCTTTACCAAAGCATGAAAAAAGGTAGAGTTCCAATCCACTTGCTTGAAGTAGTCAATCTTTGCATGTTGCATAGAGGAGCGTTCTGTAGCACTTAGACGTTCTGCAGTTTGCTGTAACTCCTTGCAATCCTCTATCATATGACCATGCAATAAACCATCACCTTGCGCCTCCTCTAGGCGCGCTCGTGCAGCAGCAGCTCGAACATATATATGTTGATAATGTTCAATGTTTAGCCTCTTCAAATTTGATTTTAGAGTCTTTAAGATATGTGAGAGCACATATTGTTTGTTGCTGCGTTCCAATTGTTGCTTGTATTCCACCCATTTAGTTTCTATTAGTTGCGCGAACGAGTCATGTTGGGTCCACATATTGAAAAATTTGAATGACTTCTGAATGCGGATTCTTTCTCCCAAGATAGAGACCAAACACGCTGAGTGATCTGATAACATTCAGAGGTGTGAATTCCGCAAAGCTCTGTAACTCGGCCTCTAACCATTCTCTATTAATAAGCGCTCGTCCAGTCTGCTACATATATTACTATTTGTCCATGTATATCTACAACCTGTATACAATAAATGATGTTAAGAAAGGAGGAAGAGGGTTCTTACCTCAGCTCCTAGATTCCACTTGCTTCACCTTCACTGACCATGACGACAAGGTGTCTTGCCACTAACTTATCCCAACAAGGTGGAAAACACAAACATAAAACCAAGGTTCAAAATCTCAAGTTGTGTCAGAGTTTCATTCTTTGACAACTTTCAATGTTGTGCTGACATTTTGATATACCGTGTTAGTGATGGATTGAAGGTTGAAGGAGGAAAGAGATAAAGTAGAGGAAGGAGACATGGTCTGTGACAAGTGTTATTGAATTTCGAAGAAGATGAAGTAAAGAAAGGACACATTGTCTATGCCGAGTGGTACTGAATTTTGGTAATATATTGAAATAATATGTTTCGACTATTTCACTTGGTACGGTACGAAATTTCAAACCATGCATAAAACTCTCCTATAATCCCATCCCCCCTTCCACTAGAGTTATTATACAGGGAATTGCTAGAGTTATTATAGAGGGAATTGTGGAGGTAGAGGACTTTGAGATCCATGATGTGAGGTTATCTCCACGAGGGTTTCAAGAGAGTAAGAGATAAGAATACAATTCTCAATTAAACCCTCATTTTTAATAAATTAAGAAAATACCTCTTAAAGGATAACTTGACTTATTACAATAATCAATGATATCGAAATAGTTTATTTTAAATTTTCTCCAAAAATAGCTTTCCTCTTGATATTAATTGAAAGCCTTTGTTGAATGAAATTTTAATTTCCAGTAGTTATATCAAAATCAATCAAATGTGCAACACCTAACTTACAATATGTCTACTTCTAGATTTGAGAAAAAGAACCAAGGAAGAATGCTAAAATCTATACAACACCTGGAAGAAAGAAAAACAAACAAAATAATGAAGAGTATTATTCCTTGTGCTAACTGTTCAAAATGTATAAGTACTTATAAGTTCTTTAAGTAAGCTTGTGAAGATGGTGAAAGAGACCAATGTTGTTGTATACTAAAATGGGCTTAGTTGTTTTGTTTTGTTTTTTGCTCTACTTAAAGAACATAAGGGAGGTGAAAAGAGGAAAAGTAAATCGCTCACAACCATTTGGATCATGAAATGCATTAATCCCACAAAAAAGTTACATTGGATACTATATACCTTCAATTACAGAATGAGCTACTGCGGCAACATCTCCTCCAGCACAAAATGCTCTTCCTTTTCCCTGAAACCATGAAGTCGCTATGTTAACAAATGTAAACAAATAAGAGTACATCATATGCTTGCATGTGCTTATACATGCAATATACAAATGAAATTGGGGAGAGAAATTAAGATATAACAAGATATTGACAACAAATAATGATAACTTAGTTCAGAGTGCTAATTGCTAATGATATACGATTCTTTCTTCTTGTACTAATTTTCTATCACGATAGACACAATTCATGACAACTTTGAGATTACATCTTACCTAAGCATCCACAAAAGTGTTCAGTAGGCTAAAACATATCATCTAGACATCTTGTGTACAAGAGGGCATTTGTCGAAGATATTGCATTGGAAAATTAATTGGCAATGGGTTGGAATGATGGCTTGTCAACTCATCCCAATAATTGATCTCAAAGCATAGTCGCTTTCCTTAAGGGTTATTCCACCCCCACCAACGGTGTGCAACAGGGATGTAGCAAATTTCCTCTAGGATAACAATGAGATCCTCGACTATTTTGCTGTGACTTGCATTGCTGAAGAAGATCCAACGGTCCACGCAACTCATTGACAAGGTCTGCAGAGTAACAAATCTAGTGGCTAATGCTTCATGTGCAAGGAGGAAAAAGGTTGCAACTAGATGGTGAGGGGTTGTTGCTTCCTATAAATTCAGTCCACCCCTTTGATTGAGTTGTCTCTTGTGGTGAACCTATTCTTCTTTGATTATGGCCCTTAGATCACTTGGACAATCCAAATCACAAGAGTTTAAGGCACTAGTTCATCCAAACTTGTTTCATCATTGGGTAGCACCACTTGAGCTGAAATTAACCTGCTGTCACTTTCCACACAACTTGTTGATGGAATTTTTGTCTTGCATGGCATATTAGGTGGAGTGCACTATCCTATGTAACCAATATGTGCTTCAGTGTGACTCACTGTGATGTGTGCAAGTAAAGTGCAAAGCATGGTTTAAAATCTCGAGCCGTGCCGAGGAACCTCGGAACTATATTATACCGTGGCGATATAGTTTTAGTATTTTTTTAAATATAAAATATATTAACTAAAAATAAAAAAATTAATCCAAGTATTTAAAATAATATATATATATATATATATATATATATATATATATATACATATTAAATTAATGGGATAATTTTATCAAACTTTAATTAAGTCTATTTAAATTATCTCAATCATAGCTAGGAGTTGATTAAATTTATTAACCTAAGTATTTAATTAAAGCGCTCTTGTTCCGCAACGATCGCGAGCGCACGCGCCTGAGCGACTGGGCTCGCGCGACGCCTCCGGACGCGTCGCCAGACTCGCGTGATGCATCTGGACTCATCGTCCGACTTGCGCAACACGTTTGAACATGTCGTCAGGCTCTTGCGACGCGTCTGGACGCGTCGCCTGGCTCGGCAATGCACCCGGACTCGTCATCTGGCTCACGTGACGTGTCCGGACTCGTCGTCGGGTTCGCGCGACACGTCCGGAGGCATCGCCAGCACTATGTGTCAGTGTCGGTGCCAGTCCGCGGGCGGAACGAGATGTTTCACCCTTATCGGGCGAAACGGCTCGAGATTTTAATCCATGGTGCAAAGGCACCAACAAAATGTCACACTACACCTCATGTGCATTGTGTGGCCTCCTATTCCCATATGCTCCATGGGGGAACCATATTCTCATTAATCGTCTGCATGCATCTATCCTCTCGTGTGGTGTAGTGTGAAGCAAATCCGTCATCTGCATTGCACATGACCTAGCTTCATCTTTCTCCATGACATTACTTTATACAATATATTAAACGTCTAAATCTGTCTCTCTGTGTAAATTCTCAGTGTCGAATAAAATTCCCTTGAGCTCTAAGAATTCTCTTTTTTTTTTCTTCCTTCTACAAGAGCTCTCTTTGGAAAATCACTTTATTATGAAAAATGTCAACACATCAAAACTAATACTTTATAATCATGATAATCATAGTTTAAAATCTCATATCATACTGGGCGGCACGGGTGAAACATTTCGTTTTGCCAGCCAATCGGCACAGCGCCGACATCGGCACACCCTGTGGCCACAGCGGAGGCCTTGTGCAAGCCTCGAGGCCGCCTCGGAGGCGTCGCGTGAGCCCCGCGGCCGCCGCGGAGGCGTGCGTGAGCCCCGCGGAGGCGTCGAGTGAGCCTCGCGACTGCCCCGGAAGCATCGCGTGAGCCCCGCAGCTGCCTCGGAGGCATTGCGTGAGCCCTGCAACCGTCCCGAAGGCGTCACGAGGGCCTCGTAGCCGCCTTGGAGGCGTCGCATAAATCCCGCGGTCGCAACTTACGCGAGGAGGTTTTTTTCAATTTTATTTTTTTAATTGTTAATTATTTTTATTTTTTAATGATTATTTTTCCCCTCTTAATTCTTTCTCCTTCTTCCTCATATTTTATTTTTTTATTTATATAAAATTTTCTTTTTAATTTTTTTTCTTATTCTTTTTCTCCTTAAATATGTAGGAAAAAAATTCCTTGCATTAATTAAAATAAATTAAATATGAATTTAATTTACACTTACTTGATCCTAATCATTAGGTTTAGACTTTAATTAATTCTAACTTAATTTTTACTCAATTCTAATTTTTAAAATATTAGTTTAACCTAATAATAAATATTTATAATAATCAAATATTATAAACCGTGATGATAATGAGATTTAAGAGTCCAATAAACTACTTACTGCCTAGGGATCAAAAGTCCAAGGGGAGATTTGCCCTCCTTAGTCCTTGAATCATTTAGTGCACCTCTATAAACATTCAATGGGGAAAAAACATAAAATTATAGATCCTTAATCAAAACTTTCTTTTAGTGAAAAAAATTTAATGAGCCATATTTCAATATAATTTGCATTTTAAAGTTCGCAATATATTGGATATCAGTAATTAACCTCAAATGGATGTTAACAAGTTCCATCGTATAAAAGCAAGTGAAAATGCTATATTTATATAAGAACAAAACGAACTAGAGAAATATAAATGCAATGAAATCAATGATAGTGAATTCAATTAAATTTATTGAATTTCATGATTTAATAGGTACCTTAAGTATTAATAATTTGACGTTAGGATCCTTCTCATAAGCAACAAATTTCTTCAGAAGTTCCATAATCTGACCATCAGAAATCAATAGTTGCATCATATGTAATCAGGGAAATATCATGAAGTCTTAAATTACAATAAAACCTCTTGAATTTAGAAATAATATTAAACTTTTTGTATTCTACCATCCTCCCTAACCAGAGTAATCAACCTCCTCATGATGAGCAGAACTATGCATAACAATCAAAGGTAATACATCCATAAGAAGTATCTTTGTGAACCTTTACAACTGTTGGTTTTCTTTTCAATTAGTTCTTGCAACTAAAAAACAACGTTTTATCTAAAAAAATTCATTAGAAACTTCATCCAAGAAAGGTGGCATTAGAAAAATAGAACACTAGCATTAATTTCTCTTTTCTGCAGCACGTGTTACAAACTCAGCATACTGGATGACATATGCCTAGTGCAGAATCAGGAAAATGTTACTAAAAACATAATTATATGGCATTTAGAAAGCAAATGTATTTAGACTTTGAAAAGGAATGTAACAAAAAAATATGGCAAAAGAGAATGTCTGAACAGATGAAGGTTGTAAACTAGTTTTCCATTTGCAGTTATGAACATTATGAGCTTATGAAATCCTTGATACCAACTCATAATAACAGTTATTCATTGATATGGATATAATATAAATGACCTATGACATACTGACACACCATTGGAAAAGAGAGAGCATTTAACTGCCGAGGTCTGTTCAAAGTTACAACTCTTGTAGACCCATATTCTTGAATCAGAACCTAGAAAAACACAAGTTTAATTATTACAGAATAAACAACAATTGCAACAACATATAGCAAACATGATGGAAACTAATTCATAGAACATCTGAAAAACAAATAGAAATAGAAGGGATTGCAAGTTTAGTGTCATAACTCTTAAAAACAAACATTTGCTAACTGATTATTACAGAGTAAAAAAAAAAAATCCAAGATGGGTTATCTGCCATCCTAATATGGATGCATTAGGTTGACAAATGCAAACAATTAACAAACTGGGTCATTGTACATTTTACCACCATAGAAATGATGAAATTAAGCCAAGGAAATAATACCAAAAGTTTGAATTCAGATGATGGCATAATTTTCTCACAAAATGATACATTGCAAGTAGACACCCAGAAGATCATCTAGGTTAATGATTCATTAATGGTCATGTCCCATTCATCCAGTGACCTGTCTAACTAATACTCACTCGAACACAAACAATTTATTATATGGTCAACAGATGGCCAAGCTAGACTCCTACTCTAATTCTAACCATAACACTAGTTAATCAATTGAAAATTGTAGTGATAAGTCTTGTGTACAGCAGAACAATGAAAGGATAGGAACCATGTAAACGAAAATTTGAGAAAAGCACGGCTTGATGATGATGATGATCTTTATTACTTCAGTAAGCAAATAAAGAAATTTGAACGGAAAGTTGAGAAATAGTATGAACATATCCTTAATAGAAAAAAATCTCATTGTTGTTCTCAGAAATTATCGATGTTGTTCCAACCATGGTTTGAAATCTCATACAGTGCCAATCGAAACATATCGTTCCAGTAAATACTGAAATTGGATACCACTCGACACCAAGATTCAAAATCTCGAGATGTGTCACAATTTCGATCTTTGACCAAAAAGATACTATTCCAGTATCATACTAGTGCTTCGATGCATTGTGTCGATGACAAATTAGAGGTTGAAGGAAGAAGGAGATGAAGCAAAGGAATGAGACATTGTCTGTGTTGAGTGACATCGAATTTCGGTAATTTACTAGAATGATATGTTTTGACTGTTTCGCCCAATATGGTACAAGATTTAAAACCTTCTCAGCACATACTCCTTCCTATTCTTCATCTCCTTTTTTTTCAATTTCAATCCATTATCGACGCCATACATTGAAACATCGGCACCATATTGAAACAATATCATTCCGGTCAAAGACTGAAACTTCGGCACGGCTCGAGATTTTAAACCTTGGTTCCAACAACTTCGTTAGTGAGCGTGTAGATAAGTCGACGGATAGAACTAGTGGAGTGTCAATATGGTGACATGGATCGAGTCCCCTTTAAAATTGTCGACACACTCTTTCATCGAGACGCATCTTTGAGTAATAGAGGTACCCTTCTTAGTATTGTTATCACCTACTTGTTTTTGTCACAGCTTGTTTGGTAGACAAATGGATACAAGCGCTAAGATGCCACGTCCACACTGTTGTAGTCGTAGTTTTCTGAGATGTAGTTCACAATCTCCAAGGCACACTAGAAATTGTGTTCACATGATTTGTGCTAATGTACTAACGCATTGCTTTGGCACATGATTCTGTGCCTTGCATGTGCATGGAATTTGATGAGATGCTGTGCAAAAAAAAAAAAAAAATCACAAGGTTGCATTTGTTGCCTTGGTTCTCATTCAATGGATGGTTGATTTTAATTAATTTTATTCTTCCTATCACAGCTCAATCTCAGGAATTAGTGATCCGACAAAATCAATATTTATGCATACTCGAGCTAACACTTTAATTGGACCAACCTTTCATAATAGTTTTGAACATTTTCTCATTCTCGAAAAATTAGTTTACGGAAGAATAGCTGTCCATATCCCCATTCCATGAATTGGTTACCAAAAATCAATTTGCAACAATTATGTGGCACACTTATTGCGAACTGACAAAAGAAATGAATGGAACAAAAAGGAAACCCTTTTTTGGGCCTGTTTCTTCTTTTTTTTTTCTCTTTAGTCTTGAAAAAGAACACATCTTTATCGCCCCTAATTCTTGGAATTTGTAAAGGAAATAGCAAGAAAGAGAGTATTCCAACTAATCATTCGCAACTGACTTTATGGAGAAATACCTGATCGGTGCCGTCGTTGTTCGAGTGGGATGATGCCATGAGGATCTCCAGAAGCCTTCTGGAACAAATTTTAAGGAATCATACCGAATTTCTAGGTCAAAAGAAAGGGAAAGGAAGAGAAGGAAAGTGGTCATTACACAGGAGCGGATGTAGATTCTGGTGCGAGGTGTTCAGAGATACAGCAGCAATAGCTGTGACTTTCCTCGTCTGGATAATGACTAATACGCGTCTGATAAACAATACAACGTAGAATCTAACTGTAAAATTTAAGAATTCCATGTGCAATTATAATGCCGCTTAATGGGCTATCATTCCAGACCAAAACCCATTCTTTAAAGGCCTATTTAGCTAGCCAGATGGCCCATCTAATTGGGCCTCTTTTTGGTTGGCCCAAATTGACAAAATAGAGAGTAAAAGTTTTGTCACTGGTTGATATGATTCGATGATGAGGATGCAATGTGATCTGAATACCATCAAATCGACACATCAATAAGTAGAGGATATGATCGACCAAGGCTCAGATAATTAATTTATTTGTTGTTATTATTTTTTCAAAACATTTAAAATTTAAGACTCAACTATAATATATTATTAAAAAAAATTCTTTTTAATGAATAGCAGATTCGAGAACGCTGACTGTCAGGATAAACCTCAACGTACTTCTTTGATTTATCCTGATAGCCGATGAAAAATTTTCATTGGATCGAACCGGTCACTCTAGGATTTGTTGGACCGAAAGCTTGGATATCTGATGCCAACTAAAAATTTTTAAAAAAAATACTTGTATAAATAATATTATTAGAGATTTTTTTTTAATGGATAGCGGACCCGAAAATGATGATTATCAGAATGAGCTTTCACATGCACTTCTTCGATTTATCTTAGTGACTAATAAAAAAATTTATGAAACTAAATCGATCATCAAAATCGATCATCAAGATTAATTAGGCAAAACTTAAATATCCTATACTAATTTTTAAAAAAATAATACTTGTATAAATATTTGTATGTCTATTGAAAAAACATTCCTTTTATAAATAACAAAATATCAAAGTTATCCTTCACCACTAGTCTTCTTCCTTCAATCAAGTGTTCATTCTTATGTCAACATGTCCGGTAGATCCTTCCATCTATTGCTCTCCTTCGAATTACAAATGTCTCCACCCTCACTTTTTTCTCCTTAAGCTTGTTAACATAGGCTTTTCTCTCCACTTTTTGTTTCCTTCGTCATCCACGAATCCAATCAACACCTTTACATACATTTCATTCTAACATTGCTACATCTGAGCAATGAATGACTTAAGGCTGAGCAACGGGAAGTCGTTGTAGGCCAACAACCAATGGCAGAGCCAAAACTTAATCAGTTCTCGATCTGATCGAAAACCCCAAGCTGATTGAAAAAAAAAACCCGAGCTAATTAAATTTTTCTCCTTTCCATCTAATTTCCTTTCTCTCTCTCATATATGTTCTTCCTCCTCAACGTTGTCGGACCCGGGCTAAAGTCTGAGTAGGCTAACAAGTGACTCCACCCTTGCAACCAATGATTAGATATTGAATAATAGATGAAGTCATAATAGGTCAAGGACAACCTATATTAGACATATAAGGAAGTTTAAGAGACCCTAAGGAAATTTCAATTTTAGAATATAATTATTAGTCGATTAGTGGTGGCAACCAACTAAGATATTGACTCAAAATCAAATTCAAGTTGCGAAAAAGCTTAGTTTAAGTCAAAAATTATTTAGTCAACTGATGCATTAATAGTCGATTAGGGCAGTCAACTCAGGTGGAGTTCTAGAGTTAACCATGAAAGTCGACTCTATGAAGAACAATCAATTAATATTCATGGTACATTTGACTGATAATTATTTTGAAAAGTGATTAATGAGATCACAAAGATATGCCCTTGAAGTCGACTAGTGATGGGCACATTTTTGGATTCAATGAGCCAATGAATAGAGTAATTATATTCATAGCTAAGTCAACTAATGATGTTAATTGGTTGATGGTACGTTTATTGGTGCTGAGAGCACAACATCGAACTTATATTTTAATGTATGATAAGTTTAAAGTTAGATTGATTTGTGATCTAACAAGGTTGTCAAGTATGTAGGTCCAGGTAACTTGACAGGAAACCAGTCGTAGTTGAGAACTAAGCAATGATAAGACTAATTGGGAACCAGACAACTACTAATCTTAATTGAAAACTTGACAACAACAAGACTTAATTTGGAAATAGGCAATCACTATAACAAAAATGCTCATAGACAACGAATTTTATCCGTTTCTTTGTCATTTAAAAACTATTGTAATTGACACTGTAATTAAAAGTGCACTAAACGACAACCATTTTAAACCGTTGTCTTTGAATGAAAAGACACTGATTTTACAACATTTTAAATCGTTGTCTTTTAGCGCGATAGATAATAATTCTACAACGATTTTAAACCGTTGTATTTTAATACCAAAGATAATAATTTCGCAACGTTTAAAATTCGTTATATTTAGATATTTTTGACAATAGTTAAACATCGTTATCTTTCTTGAAGATTTTAATGTTAGATGATGATTTGTCAACAGTTTAAAACCGTTGTCTTTAATTACTTTTCACAATAGTTTAAAAATCGTTGTCTATCTTGATTGAAAAATACTTTGAGACCAGTTAAAAACTGTTGTCTTTGAATTTTTTTCACAATATTTTAAAACCATGATCTTTAATCACTTTTTCTAATAGTTAAAAATCATTGTCTTTGATTCAAAAATAAAATATTTACTACATTCAATCTATGGCTATGTTATGTTCAAGATCTCAAAATTAACTGTATACATATGAATTGGAAAATAATCTAGCGATGTAAAAGAAACCAAAAATATATCAACTAAAATTTACAAAATTAACTGTACACATCTGAATTTAGTACTATCAAATCATAAATCAATTTTTTTTGCAATGTGCAAAATGTCTTCTCAACATTAGCAAGGCGATCTTGAGACAAAGTTAATTCCTTCTTGCATCTCTCTTGTCCCTCCGAAAAAAGACATATATCAGCTAAGATTTATACAATTCATACATCTGAAACAAAAATCTACATGTTTCCTATGTTTTTAAGACTGCTACATGTATATTTAAACCATAAAAGCACGACTATTATTTCATGCATTAGCGAGTTTTCAAGAATCATCAAGAATAGAAAATAAACAATCGCGTACAAGATAAATATATTCTATATCCAGTAAAATATCATAAGACATTATCAAAGTCGTACCAAAGATGTTGGCATTCCCAATGAAAAGATTGTTGAACTGAACCAACACACTTTGTTATCTTGTGCAATTACAATTTCTAGAATAAAGAAAGCCATCATAAATTAAATAACTTCTACATAGAGAAAAAATGAATGAAAAATCATATGTTTTTTAATTATTATTTTTTATGACATATAAAGATCATAAAAGTTTTGTATTTGATCCATGTTTAGGCTCAAAAATCTAAAAGTCTTATTTCATCTAACATCACACTAGTCTAAAATTCTTTGACAGATAAAGGTACATCCTCTACCTTAATATTTTGTAAAGAGTTGTTAAAGATATGCTAAAGCTAATCTTATGAAATTGTTAACTAATTAACACAATGAAAGGAACAATTTTCTGTCATTGTTTTTCATTTTACATTAACCACCAAAACACAATTAAACCAAGGACAAAACTATAAATTCAACCAATCAAAATGAAAAAAAATTTAACAAAGTGAGGAAATTCGAACCCAAATATCATACAACACAATAGCAATATATATATAATGGCGACCCAATAAAATCACAATATCAAATTTTCGGAATCCTTTTCAATCTTAAATGTAGGCAGAATGAATTCACTTTCATGCCTAGTCATAAATATAATATTGTATTACTTTACATACCTAGTCATAAATATAATCTTGTATGCATTTCGCTCACTCGAAATGCACTTCATCATTTTTTTCCTTAGAGTACTCTGTTTTCATGAACTGTGAACAAGCACATAGATTATATTAGTAAAAAAATAATTAATAATGACTTTGTAAAATGATAAACACACAATTATTTGAGAAGATTGAGAATATATCAAATTTTACTATTGAGGATAGTGAATCCTTCTCACTGGTAGCATTTTCTTCAATAATTTCTCTTATAAATCTTATCACATAAAAATCACACTGTTTCACATCTAGTTGTCGAGGACCATATGTTAAAAATAAATTATCAATGACTAATATACACATTTAAATATTTGTTAATTAATCGCAAGTAGACATGCATACCTATATTACTTCCCATATAGCATATTTTTTTTCCTTTCCTTTCCTTGTTTGAATTAAATAATCTTAAGCTCTTTCATACATCAATAAGAGTTGACATAAGAGTATTTTATTTACTAAAGTAAATGCTTAATAAAAACAAAATATGTACTCACATGTTCACTACATATTTTTAGTCCTCGTCACGATTGCAATGACTAAGTGAATCCAAAAAATTAAACCGCCTCCTTATAAGGATTGATTATAGTGAGAATCCAATGATAACTATGCACAAACCACATAATTAGTGCATACATATTTCAATAAATTATCGAAAAAAATATATTATAATTGATATTATAATTCTTACTTACCCAACATTATGTGGCATCAAAACTAATTGATTTCTTGAAGCACCACTCAGCATATCTGTCAAAACACTTGATCTTTCATTTAAGTGTTCGATTTTATCGTTTTTGTCGAATCTGATCACATATGGCATATATGGGTCGTGTGTGGATTCACAAATCTAAATTTGTCAACCTTGTTATCTTTTTTCATCTTTTCATAAAGATGTTACCATTTCAAATAGAATAATGTTATTATGCTAAATTAATAAAGTTTATACAACTTGTATGCTAAATAAATAAAAGAAGAAGACTTACCACATGTAAACAATTATACAATTAATAGATATTAACTCCAAATGATAAAAAGGAAGGATGTCTTCAAGGTGCACAAGTAGTTCATAATCATCGTATATCATCGCGCTCTTTTGAACAACTCATATATCATCGTGCTCTTTTGTATAATAAGTAACTCCATCAATCAAATAACTAAAGTACTTTAACACTTGATTGATAGGTTCGCGCTTTATTCACTTCAATCTTTCTGATATTTGATGGGTGGAATGACCAATTACACTTGTCACAATGTGATAAAATTTGAACTTAGATTTGAAAAAACTTATATTTCAATATTTATGAAACTTATACGATCACGTAACCAATTAATAAATGTTCGGTTATGCTTATATTATAACTACCTTTTTGACTTAGCCTTATGTGAAAATTTTGCATTAAAAAATATAATGTGTTCCTGATGAAATGATTAGGGATAAGTTAACCAATTGAATGTAAGAAAAATCATTATGTGAATTTAGGTGATAGACTTTAGATATTTAACGAAGTAATAAGTAGATAATTATCAAAGTATAGAAACATGAAATAAAATGATCAATTATTACTTCGCCATAAAATGCCGAAGTCTTTGTCTAATCTAAATCAGTTAGAAATTGAACCGTTTATGATTTTTTACTTCATCGATTTCGTAAAAATACCAAAGTAGTTGATCATATATGACTTCACATGTTAAATTAATTGATGAAGTAAATTATTTATACGACTTCCCAAATTTTTTTATTGTGGTGCAATAAATGTTTGCTTTAACTTTGCCACTATTTAAATTTGTCGAAATCGTTTATATTATATTACTCCACCATTTATTTGTAGTATAGAAGTAATTGACAAATAGTCATGACCGATCCCAAGCCCGGATAAAGGAGGAGGGTTACGTTAGGTTGTCAGCCAGCATTAAACTATGGCAAATTTCAATGAATTGATCAATTAAACTATTATGCTAATGCTAGGATGTTCCCCGTAGGGAACGCTGACACGCCCCGAGAGGGTATTTGTCCGACGAAAATCGGACAACACCTCCCCTGTACGGCGGACAATATTTCTGAATACATACTACACTAAACAATAAATACCCAACACGGGTATGTATC